>LCZG01000012.1:0-97544 GCA_001483325.1 Huntiella savannae | reverse complement strand
AAGTTTAGAACCATTGAAATTCTCACACAAAGGTTATTGATCTTTCTACATATAAGAAAGACATCGCAGCTCCGAGTACAATTTCACTTTGCCGGAATGCTCTCTATTCATTCATGTCCATAGTCCCATAGCTCACGCGGGGAACCTTATCCATTGATCATTGTCTATTTGTCTTGTAAAGCCGCCTACCACCAAGGTTGACGGAATTTCATCTTTTGAGCATCTAAGTTCACGATTCATTCATGACTGGATAATTTCTTCATTGCCATATTATTACTTTCTTTCACACACATTCGTTCAAACTACGGGCTATTGACACACTGGTTGTTCGTCCCAGTTACCAAATACTTTTCACATACATCATCATACACCATCGACTTTGAGTCCACCTACTTCAGACGCTGACCTTTCTATCCACTGGTGAATCAGTAAGTTTGCAGAACATTGAAAAACTAGCCATGTAATGTGCCGACGATAATCTAACAAGACAATTCAGGTATGTTGACCAATATGGAAGCTCCACAACACTTCAGCCTGGAAACGCTGTTGAGTAAAACACTAGGCGGTTCAAATGACTCTCACCATTGGGAGTGGCGTTTGGAAGCAAACCAAAACTTGGGTGACTCCGAGGTAGTCTTGTCGACTGTCACCACATGGGTTTATATTTTTTGGGTCCTATGGTAAGTTTGTAATCCGCCAGAATTGCTTTTTTTCCCCCTCCAGCATTTCATTCTGGAGCTTCTATAAGTGCACGTTCCTATTGATGTGCCTGGAGCTCTACTTGTTTGTCATGCCAAAGCTTGCTAGGATCGCCGAAAAAAAACGACAGGGTATTCTTTTGAGACCAACGACTAACTAACTTGATATAGGCTTCATCGTTATGTTCGTACTATTGTTCATACCATAAGTCACTACCTATACAAGTCATACCCATTGCCAGAAGAGCCCAAGCTGCTACCGAAAGATGTGACGGTGATTATCCCCACAATCCACCACAACTTTTGGGAGCTCAAGCCGTCGCTTCAGTCTATCATTGACACAGACCCAGCGCATCTACTGCTTGTTACCACCACTGATCGACTGGCCTCTCTGCAGCAGTTGGTCAAATCATTCAATGACCCCAGAATCACTGTGCTTGCGACAGATATTGCGAACAAACGGATTCAAGTGTGCAAGGCCCTCGACTTCGTCAAGAAATTCGTCAAGACTGAAATTATTGTCCTGGCCGACGACGATGTTTACTGGCCTCGGAAAACTCTGCGCTATCTTCTCGCCCCCTTTGACGCAGACATGCTGATTGGCGGTGTCGGGACTTGCCAGAAGGTGCGCCGTTTGGACCCGGAGACTAACTCATGGAGTGCGCAAATGTGGAACTGGTTGGGTGCTGCGTACATTGAGCGACGTAATTTTGAAATTTCGGCTACCCATAACATCGATGGAGGGACTTCATGCATGTCCGGCCGTACTGGTGCTTATCGGCGGGCGGTTTTACTCGACCGTAGCTTTTCAAACCATTTCGAGAACGAAAAGTGGGGCCAGAGCACTCTCAACGCAGACGACGATAATTTTATTACTCGTTGGTTGGTTCACCACAATTGGAAAACATGGATCCAATATGATGACGAGTGTTTGGTGGAAACGACACTCGAAGACAATCCAAAGTTCTTGTACCAGTGCACGCGCTGGGCCCGGAGCAATTGGCGCAGTAATTGGACTTCATTGGTACATGAATGCGATGTTTGGACGTAAGTAATTCTTATTTTGAGCACTATGTTTTTGACGTTTTCTGGCGGTGACCCCTGCGGCGGAGACGAGACGGAGGGAGCATCGCGGCAGAAAAGCAATACGCCGCCATCTCATCCAGGGCCCCGAAACCTTGCTAACTAGGATTATCCTTATAGTAAACAATTGTGGTGTACCTACGCATTGCATTTTGCAACCTTCACCTCGTTGGCTTTTTTGATGGACCCGCTCATTACATACTGCTGTTGGAGAGCGACGGAGGGCTGGGCCCACCAAGACCGCCTCTATGCACTTTGGGCGCATCTCATCTTTGTTTTCGGCTTCACCAAAGTCATCAAACTCGTCGGCCTGTTTCGTAGAAACGCCCGCGATATTTACTTCTTGCCTGTGTCCATCCTTTTTGGCTGGTTCCATGGATTGATCAAGATTTACGCACTGTTTACACTAAACATGGTATGTTTTTTTCTTCCTCGCCCCACTTGGTTGAATATGCATTGTACACACATACATACTTGTTCTTCTACAATTTGGTGCTCTTCCCGGTTTATATCCGCTAACTTATCTTCTTCATGATTTAGACATCTTGGGGTTCCCGTACCGACGGAGACAAGGACGACCAGAAACGTCTTATTAAAGACAATGACCAAGGCAATAACAACGCTCACAGAAGGGGCCTGAACAGCCAGAGTCTGCTTAACTCGGTAGTCACTGGCAAGAAGTCGCTCTCGTCTTCTGGTGCTCCGGCAGTAGCCTGCTTCAAATCTTCAGCATTGCAAAAAAAGGACTGAATTCAAAAGACGGTCCGCTACAGCGAGCATCTTTCACCGAGAACAAAAAATACCGTCGTCTTCAAGGTATAGTTGTGGCGCAAAGTTTTTAGCGACCATATAACACACGACGTAGATATACATGATTAATGGGGATTTGGGCATCTGGTTTTTGGATTACATTTTTGGCTGTCAGTTTTAGTCTTGGGGGGCTTTTCGCAAGTATTTGCAGCCTTCCTCAGTTCTTGTTTTGCTCTTTCTACCTAATGACACAATGGAAAAAAAATCCTTGTTTGTTTTGAATATTTAGAGGTCTGTGGACCAAAAATCATGTTTGTGTCGTGCTTGAATATCATTTTTGTAAATTGGTGAAAAAAATGGGGTACAAGGGCGTCGTGCCCTCTTGTAATATTCACTATGGAGAAAATAGGCTTATGCCTGGCTGGAATGCAATCCCGACCCACCGGCTGGCAAAACTCCCATACATCGACTTGTTTTGAAGTGGTGCATTATATATAGACACCGAAATCTTCTGTTAGATGCAATACACCCAACCAATTGGCCGGCTCAACGTCAAGTTCGCCACTCATTCGCTTACTATTCAAACACGGCAGATAGAATCCTTCTCCTGAAAATATCACCATCGCCACACCGGCTCCTCGCAGTCTGCTTGCTCGACACGTTTTCTTCGCCAAAGTGGCCGAAGCGTTTTGGCCTTGCTAGCCTTGCTTGCTGTCACCTACTGTAATATTGGGCTACACCGGCAATTTCCTGATGTGGGAAAATATCAACAGACTGCGTGAAAATATGCCAAGTACTGCATGTATGTATGCATCTATACATCGGGCTAGAGAATATTAAGAACACAAGCAACAGTACCCCACTTCTATCATTGGGGCATTCAGGGTCATCCCTGGCACAGCCTATTGATTTCTATGGTGTGACTTGGTGCATTCATACCTAACATAATGTTCGAATGCATGATGCATTTTTACTCATTGGAATCAGTAGAACATACTTTTCTGGCGCATCGACTGTTGAATACACAAAACATCCCATACTTGTGTTTTGTTGTGCAACGGCTTTTGTCCGATGTTTTTGTTGGTAGTGGGGTTTGTGAAACCTGCCACGTGAACTCGAGATTCGTACCACTCTAGATCTAGTCAAATTCCGTATCATTTCAGTAGTTGCCGTGTCAAATACCTATCAATGTTGAACGTCTCCATTGTTGTGAGTTGTGTGCCTGGTATATGCTCACAGTGGAAAGATAGTACAACAAACACATACATTAGTCGGAGATTATTTGCTCATCGCCCACTAATTTTGGTCCAACACTAATCGCGCACATATTGAACTGCATACATAGTCAGTGTGTTGCGTCCAGAGTGGACCATCCGTCAGACTGATTTTTGGTTATCTGCCCAGTTGGAACCCCGATGCCTGCTTGCCTTGTCCGATAGAACTCCTGCCCCGCGAAGTCACCTGTGTGGACTTTCGTGTTGCGGGTTGAGTGGGCCTGTGTCAATCGTTTTCCAGGAACTTCCCGGGAGTATATATCGCGCGGTTCGGGCCAACCATAGTAGTATGAATACGGTGCATGTACGGAATCATCATGGCGCGATCGCCGCGGCTATTCACTCACATCTTGAAAGAATACGAAGGTCGTACGAAATCGTCGCTAATAATGTGGCCCCTAGATAGAGAATATCGAGTCAACTTGACATTCAATTAGAACAATCTCCGAGAGGAAGTGGGATTTAGTACTTGATCGGTGTCTTCCCACAGGCATGTCTTTTCTCATTCGAATCTTCGGTCAATGCAGGGTTACCAGGTAGACAAAGTGGCCCCCGGCACATTTAGCAGAACCTGGCTTTGCACTTTTTTTCGACAGCGTTTTCCTCGGTAAATATTCCGGATGACTGCTTCCTATCATCAGCATTGCGTGACTGCGGACCCTGCTTTGAGCTCTCACGACTTCAACCACACCTCAGTGTGTACACAAACTCGTCTGATCATTTCCCATGTTCCCGAAATTCCTGCTTCTGTCAAGTTTACAGCACCACTTGGGAGTATGAAATCTGCCTAGTCAAGCCTAGCTCCTTGCTCCCGTTGGAGAGCGGATGACCTTTCATGGATATCCCGGGACACGACAACTGTGTGGGGTGGGGTGCAACTAACGGACGTAAATGATTATCTTTGTCGACAATTGGACCTATGAGGGCATATCTATAAGTAAAGGCATTTGCCTACACAACAATTAGGGTTCCCCGTTGAATTTGGCACTATATAGAAAGAAGTTGAATTTTACTCAACATGTTAACGTATTACGAACGGAGATGTCTACAGAAATGTGCGGATATGTCTTTGCAACGACTCAATATTTGACTGTACACGTGTGTCTGCACAAGTAGAGAGTTCAATGCCGTGTGTTTTTCTATTGGCTTCTTGGTTCTAGTAAAACAGGGTTAGGCTTGCTAACGGCATTTGCCTAGCAATCTTTGTCCGAACGTTAGCCGTGTAGCGTGCATTAACACCCACGGTGGCAAAGGCGAGAAGCCGCGCAGCAAGTGAGGCCGAACGTCGGGAAAAAAGAACCACCTCGGGCCATTTCCTCCAGTAATGGTGGGTCCGTAAAGAGCGGAGCTATAGGTTGCGAAGCTTCATTCAACGCCTCTGCTCGTTAGATAATGCGTGATGTAGCCGATGGTTGCAGCTGACTATGAAGCCTTGTTCTATTCAACTGCACAGTATCAGGAGTTGACTGTCAGGGATATCAAGACATGCAGATAGCCAGCACATTCAGTCACCGAAAAACAAAACATATTGCGCTTAATGCCCGCACATATGTATGTATGTATGTATGTGTGTACATGTGTATGTATTGTACATACATATGTTTAGACATTTGTATGCACATATGCGTTGTTCACCATCCTTTGTGGATGTCTAAGAAAAAACCAATATCTATGATGGATCAAGACGTTAATATCCTGGTCCCTGGCAGCATCCCGCAGAAGGCAATGCTAGCTTTTCTTAGTGGGGCTTTGGTGCGGGTAAAGAGCAATATGGCGGGTAAACATGAGCTCGGACAAACGCTTTAGCTTGTTGAGATGTTGGCAGTTCTCCAAGCAACAGAGCACCGGGGACAACGCAGTTCATTCTACCTGCTTTAGGCGGCATGGAGCATCACATTCATGTCAGGCTACCTGTGTCTGTGTGTACCTAGATGTACCCGCATATTCAAGGACAGTCCCGGCTGTGACCAGACAAGTCACCGCGAGATCAACTATATTACGGTCGGCCCGCATAGTCGGAGCTTCGGTCTTACTGCCTCGAGATTAGATCCATATAATTCCCGCAAACTCTTCGTTGGTGATTATGGGAGGCTGGATAGTAATGGTTTGTATGTACATGATTATCAACACTGCTTTGGTTGAGCTACGTATATGCCTCCATCTGGAGATGAAACTATGCGCTGTGGTGGGCCCGTGGCTCGTGGGAAAATTACTTCCACCATGGCAAGCGGGTGCGGATAGATGCGAGTGGCAAAGAGATAACTACTGCAGGAGGGCGGTAGACACGGGTGGAATTGGGTCCCGGCTTGTTTACCCGTCAGTATTGAGCCCGCTTGTTGATACAAAGTTCGATTAGCCCTGCTCTGGTGGATCCAACGGATCGGTCCTCCCTCACGGCTGCATGATTCCTCTAGATTGGGCCAGACCATCTCTGGGTGAAATTATATCCGGGTGTATATCTCGGTAGGTAGCACGACTCCTCGAGGAATTATGCCGGTGAAGTCCTGTTGTGACGTGAATCCTACTCGGACCCGTTGTGGTCCATTTGGTCCGTAAGTGTACCCACTCTTTCCACTCGTCCCCACTATGAATTAAGCCCCACACTTCATCACACCCAAAACGTTCTGGTCCATTTGTTGCACTTTGAAGGATTCAGTCTCTTTGCAACCCAAATACTGATGCATGTTCCTTGAGCGGGTGCTACCCCTCCATCAGTCAAGCTGATGTGCGGTTCTCCCATCTGAATGGCCGCCTCGTTTTGGCACACACAAGCCAAATATTTCTCTTTCAATGTTTACTCTGGTGTATGTATGTGCAAACATACACATGTATGTATATATTGACCTTTGACCCCGCGAAATATTACCCAGTGTGGAAAGTTACTGCCATTAGACATGTGTCGTATATTTAGAGCGGTTGCCGATACCCGGGCCACCCTGGAAGCTTTGCAGGGTCTCAGCCATGGGTAACGGTCTTTATAGATCATATTCAGTCTGAAGCTGGCATGCCGGCGGGTTGTTGTACACAACTAGAGAGGCACATCGACGGCGAGTGTTTGTTCTCATTGATGTAACTAGGTCGGTGCAGTGAAGGAATTCAGATCAAAGCGGGGTAGGTGGGCGTGAGGGCAGGTGACTGCGTGTCCACCCTTGTTGCACTCTTCTCTTCGTATGTACACATGTGCATGCATACATGCATACACGTCCATATTTTGGTTTTGCTTCCGGTAGCTGGCTTGCGCGTAAAGCTGTACCATAGACTCTCGCCCCGGGGCTTTGCATGTGCCGATCATAGCCAAACTTAACCGAAGGCCACGGATAGGATATTTCAAAGATGGATGACAATCCGGGGTGTAACAAAGTATGGTATTGAACGAATGCAGCTGAACATACACACGGGTAACAGCTGTACTTTCAAACGCATATGCAACCGCCCAACTGGCTCGCATTAGGTGTCCCACAGATAGAAACCACATCTGTTATAGCCTTTTGGCCCAAGTCATACCACGCCACCGAAGTTCTTCTACAAAATTCCCCATTACACTTTTTTTGAACCAGGTCTAAGCCGATACCACGACCCGAATTGCGCAAATCCTGTCGGTGTCTTGTTGTCCTCGGGGATATGCCGGTCGTTCACTGTTGCCGTCCGGTCAGTGGATCCGCATGCATGAGGGTGTGTCTAAGCAAAGGGTATTACATTGGCGGTCTCGCATGTGGTCTATCACGACGCCCGTCACAAGGATTCCTCTTTTTCGGTCCTGGATCATCCCGGCTGCCAGCGGTCCTCCCGGTGGCTTGTCTTGAACAATGAGCCTTATCTTTTCATCACGCATATACAGGTGCATATGGGTTGACTATTGGTAGCGAGCCTTGGCCTTGCTGCGCGCATCTTGCCGTACTTCCAACGGTTACCGTATTGTTGTCGTCCAATTCTGCCTCTCACCCATCCTGTATGAGCCTGATAGTTGGTTTTGTAAATGTCCAATGTATGGAGGTATGTACCTATGTACATACTTGTGTATGTACACCCAGGTCAATGCAAAGGGGCAGCCGCCGATCGTCTTCAACATAACAATGTAAAGTGTCTGGAGGAATGAAACGCTATGGGCACTTTTCTAACCACAGTGGACACCTCCGATGTGCGTCGTACAGAAGACAACGGTGTGAATATTGAGCATGAAGTAATGACACTGCCGGTTCATATAAACACAATAAATATTCCTTGGACCTCAGGGGGGTTTCTTGCCAGAAGCAAAGGCTTTGGAATTGAAATCTGGGAGTCGGAATATCAATGCATGTATCTCACAGCTCAATGTCACAACGCAACACCATATACTCCAATACACCCCATACGTATAAGAAGTGTCACCATGTATCTTGACTTGTTTTGGTCTGGCTGCTCTGGTCCACTTGGAACACCAGACGTAGGAAGGACTCGCTTAATCCTCAACGTCCGCTCTCGTGATCCCAGGCTCCACGGATGCCGTCACGGCTTCAATCGCACATCTACCCGGCCTTCCTTTGCCTCTTTGTCCCTACCTCGCCTGTGTTGGCAAAGTGTGCACGGCAGTTACGCACAAACCTATTCTCTCCCGCCCCCACTTTCCGTCTCCCGGCTTGCCAGATCACCGTTCCGCTCAGGACATATGTTTGTTGAGCATTTCTGAGGACTGTGCGGTGGATACCACCGTGGGCATGCTCATTGTGACCGTGTCCGTCTATGTGGGGAGTTGGGACACCAGGATTCTGTTGCGAGCTTGGAATACCTAGACGACATATATACGATACTCAATGCCTGACTCCACGCCGACTTGTGCTAACATATTTAGACATCACATGTGGTTGTTTGATCTGGTCTAATCCTCACAGTTTCTGTCTCGGTCACTGACTACTTCCTAAAGTGGATATTTATTCACAATTAGGATTTCTATATGAAATGGAACACGGACAAACTATTACAGGGAACAGGCTCTGTCCATGAGCGATGATTTTGAGTGGGGTTGTCTTCTCTGATGTGGGACTCACATGTTCTTATTAGGCTATGGTTATGAATAGAAGCCTGAGATTTGCGGATGGTTCCGGGAGCGGGGTAGGTTCACGTCATGCAATTTTCATGACATTTTTTAGGGGAAAACTACACTCAGCTAGCATGAAATAGCTGTGATATGAATTGAAATTCATCAATGGAGTTGAACATGCTCCTGTCTCCCACATAATCCACGCAGCATCGTACATTGTTCATAAGTCATTGATGTCGATATTACATAACCGTTACGACTCATGGTGAAAAGTGATCTCTCCCCTCGAGTTACGCAATTTCTATGGCGGGTTGGGATCCCGTTGGGGACTAGGCAAGCTGTCCGCCGTCCGCTTAGTTCCCTCAGATATACTCATGCGTCTTACTCATACATCCATCCTTTATAAGAACCTTTGTCTCCACGTCACTATATCATGCCATAAGTCTCTATTCACATTTGATGATATAGTTTTGATATCACTTTAATATAATGACGCGCTACTCCACTTCCGTCGTGCAAACTCTACCTGTTAATTTTTCCCCGCTCCCGTCTACAGCGTTGTAAAGACACATTCCTTCGAATATCCCCCAGGTATATCGCAAATCCCCGTTGCGGCTTACCATTGGATGTCGTCCGGCGCCTGACTTCAACGAACATGCATGTATCAAAAAGGAACACGCACCATATAGTTGGTTACGCTCTGTGAAAGAGGCAGATCCAGTACCTAGGCAGATCCCACATACTCGAAATCCATGGTTCTCAAGATATATCATCACCCGTCAGCTGTTGTAGAATTATGGTATAGCGAATCCTGACGATCCTTTGCTACGTTATGCTTTCGTTGGATCGCGCTATGGTCTGGAACCTACCTCATCAGGTTATAGTGGTCTGTTCAGTTCCCCCAGAGGTGATGCCAACACACTAGTATATGTACACCCCTTCTTTAATATATGTCATATCTCATCGCTTAACATCAAATGCGGTTGAGCTGATATTTGATCTATTTAAATGATTGCCGGGTCTTCCGGATGTGGCCCAAAGTGGTTTTACATTATCCAAATGGACCAATTCGAGTATCTATCTCACGATGTAGCACTTTGATAATCGATCCCATGACCGTAACGTGACCTTCGTTGCCGCCAATGATTATAGCCTATTCCGTCCTGGTGCATGTGTGAACATACCCGCAATCCGCTTTTTTGTATACCTGTATTTATGCGTCACGGTGTGGTTAACTTTACTAAAAATGAACATCAACTTAACTCACAATTGACATGAATAGTGTCTCCGATATGGGCTTAGTACCTCGCTAGATCATCTCATCAACATTGAACAACATGTAATTTCGCCTCAGTTCTAAACTCAAACATATGGCTATCTTGTCGCACTAACTCCCATGGTTGTAGTTATCGCCAAACTCGCCTGAATCAACACTTCATCTACTCCATGTATGGTCTTGGTTCTCCCATAAATCACTCAGAGCCACAATATATGAGCATACACGTGTAAAATGACATGTGTGTGTATGCACATCGTCACAAATCCTACTCGTTCTCTTCTCTAGGGGGGTATCACAAACGATTACAGTCAAAAGTGATAAGTTTCCGGTATTCCTTTGTTGTAACGGAGTGTGCAGTAACCCCCGCCCTGTTCCGACCCTCAACTTGCCTTTGCGCCTCACTTCAATACTATGGATGATGGTACGCCACCACTCAGAACGCGTTGACTTCTCTACGAACTTGGATTGGATGTTTCTCCGAGAGATAAACCAGGTGATGTGACATCTCATTTGTAAATCGCCGTATCCACCCTTAAATAGCATGTCATATTCAACATAGTTTGCTATTAGCCGAGACAATCTCAACAGACACAGTGTTGAACTGAACAATCATACATAACAATTTTCTCGTATAAACAACATCAGACTGTGACATCACAGTGGTCCGGCTTCCCGGCTTTCGGTGGCAAAGTACCATACATAATGGTCCTATTTGATGTCTTAACTTTATTTGGATGAATTCATTATTAATATTTATGCAATTAAATATTAATGGATAACATGATTCATGACTCGAAAAGTCGCATTATGTTTTAATTCTAGGGTTGCTAGTAGTTTTTACTGATCAAGCTTTGTGTCACATAACTCAAGTTCAACGTTCCCATCTGTTGAAATACTGATTGGGTAATATCTTCAACATTCACCTAAACAAATTGCTACCATGCGATTGGCAGCTCTGTTTCCGGTAGGAAGCACACAACTCTTTTGGGGTTTATGCACTACCAGTTAGTATACAGTTCTTCTTTTATATTCTTTAGTGAACCTCAAAGACTTAGCTCAAGGACGGAGATGTCGTAGATATCGCTTTTGCATAAGAATATTCGGGTATTCTATATAAAATGTATGTTGGCTTGTATTCTCGTGTACGCCTAAGCATCTTTCCAAGGAGGCGCGACCTTTCTCTTTTATACTCGGGTTGCAGGCGAGGTCTGTCTGGCCTCACTTGCCTGTGGATATCAAGATCCGCGTGCTTTGGTGTCTTTTGTGACGTTTCAATGCTTCCAAGTGAACTCTATCCTCTATAAGACAGATGTAATGCACATCTTAGTGTCTATAAGACGAATTGATCCGCTAAAGGCAAGCACTGAACCTTTGAACACGAATGTGCTCTCTATTAGCACACAATAGAGCCCTATACAAAACGGGTTACTTACAATAAAGCCAAAATATATTACTCACAGTAAGTAGGCATCGAAGCAAACATGACAGGTCAAGTTCAAAGGTGACATAATGCAGTGTCGCTTCTTTGTCTGACAACAGCTAATATGGTTTCTATTTTTTTGTTCGCTGAATGTATTTAGAGACTTGTCTATCATATTTTATCAACATTTGTGTGTTAGGTCTTACATGGGGGATTAGATCACTGTTTAATTGTCTTTATTCTCGTTAGAAGGAATTTGTGGCTGTTTATCCTCATGAAGCTATGATGCAAAAACAACATGCCTGGGCGTAACAAGTGTTCAAGGTGTTCAAATGACCTTTTTGGTGCACTCATCTAAATCTCAGTGTAGAGTACTCCAAATACACAACATATTGCCTATACAAGACGCTGACATGATATCCAGAAATGGGCGGTCAACTCTATCATTTTCACTATAACATTGATGATCATAGGCTCGCAAATTCTGAACCCCAAAATTATGAGCGTATGTATGCTTACATGATTACTCAGGGTACTTCAGATGGGACACCACTGATGTGGCATAGTTAGCCATGACGTTGTCAAGGCCATGCTCAGATATGATGTCACATTTTTTTAAGTTTACCACTTGCGTTTCAAAATAATGGCATCGCAAGGAACGGCATCCCGTCCGAACTCATGACCAGCACTAGCCGGACAGAGAGTTTCATATGTTTCATCGCAATTAGCTCGTAAAGAATACATATGTACATAAACACATACATACATACATATTTAAATATAAACACGTTTGTAACTATGTCCATGTAGCCATTTGCGATACTTCAATATCGGAACACGGATAAGACGGTTTCGTCTTCCGCTCTTTTGTGCCCTAGCGAGATCTGCCTCTGCCAGGGCTCGATATGACACAGATGATCGTCGGAATGGTTTCATCGAAGCTATAAGGAACTCGTGACATAACACTTTTCCTTGTCAAGTCTAGAATACTTTGATTCACGACTATTCGTATGTATGTAAGCGAAGCAACAGATTCGTCGCAGTATACACAAATCGTGGAATTACAGGACCATTCAAACATACCCAATGGCGAGAAGGCCAGTGGGTTGTCACCGACGAGGTCGATTCCTAGCTCCTCCAGATATTAAGTAGGCTATGTAACAGTTGATGATCGAAGTATCTTTGAATGTGGTATTGTAATCAGAGGCCGCCTGGCACGTCATCTATTTTTTTTTCGAAAATCGCACATGGTATATTGGGCGTTGTTAGAATTAGGTTTGTGGCAATGCTGATTTAGCCCAATCCCCTGATTGATATGTTGACATCGGGTCGGTTACCTCTGGCTAAGCCCATCAATGTTTTAGACATCAGGGGTAAGTGTTACCATAGCTAAACGGACTAAACTTTGTTTAGTGCGGGTAGTAGACCAATCATATGGAACGTCATCTTTTCAACTTGATATCTTAGTTAGACCTTGATTTAAGCACATATAACCATTCAAGTGTATGTACAAACGTGCATGTATGCACTTGTTCAACCACTTGAATTGAAGTATACATCTGCACTTCACCACCGATATACGTTCGACGACAAGGCCAAAGGAATATAAGTGCATGTTTCTACTCGACAATTCTCACCTTTGTTTGTAACTATGTATGTACAACTACGTATAGACAACATATTTTCAATCATACTCGACCTTTCGTTTGTCAATGCTCATACACATACACACACGAGCTCATAACGGTGCTTTCAAGATTTGGACTTTAGTATCATGACGTGGATCACCCGTCGCTTTCCGTGATGAACCCTAACCTTGTATTTTGCCGCATTTGCACTTGAAAATATGTGCGCTTTAAACTCGATAGTATCAACTCATTTGAAGCACAAAAATTGTTGTTACGTTGTCTTGCATTGGAAACCTTCGGTTCATCTATTGGATGGTTCATAAGTTCCTAATCAAGTCCCGTCGATTCACATGGACTTCAACGTTCGCCATATTTGCATCTATTACACATGGTATTTGTTAGGGTTGACGTATGTAACAAAATTTTGTAGAAATAGCAATGTTGCTGAAAATAGTAACAAATGCAGGCAATAGGCGCAGCATCTAGTACCGGGGGAAAAGTGATAATGGCACCGTCATATTTTCAAATGGTATGTACAGATATCATATCCAATAGTGACCCAAAAATCGGGGAGTAGACGCGCGACAAGTGTTTAATGGAACTATGGGGCATCGTCGGCTACAAGGATAATCGGATTTGGGGAGGTCTATTCAAGTTCAAGATTTCGGAGCTCATGTTTGTTTGCAAGTGCATCTATACAATATGGTGCTGCACCACAATTCTAGCCCAGGAATGAGTTCAATAGATATTCGGTACTTTGTTGTGGGTTTTATATTATTTTTGGCTAAATATTCTCATGACGACCTTCATTTCTGGCGATACTCGTGACTCTTCCACTCCCAGTCAGTTGTATTTTGTCGTTTGGTTAGCTAAAGAAGATGTTACAGTGTGGTGCCTCTCCTCAAATATTAATTGACATGTCGGTTTTGATTGCTGCGCAAATGAATCGATGAGGTTAGGCACGAAAAGGATGGAAACTTGTAATGTTTGCCAGTAACAAGATTACGACTATTAAATCAATTAGAATCGCTAAGAAACTTTCGTGGCTACCATCGAAAAGCGCGATCATGGCTGCCCCTGGGAACTGAGTGTTGTTGTATATACAGGCGTCCCCAAGAAAACGTTTATTACCGACGCCAAACTATATTCCAATCAAAATATGCGACCTTGATATATGACTATGAAGCTGCGGTATGCCAAAGGCCGAGATTTTACACATATTGTAGACATCTGAATCGTTCCTAACAAATTCCACAGTGGTTACATGGCTTGGTTTAACTGCATTAAGTCGTCTCATGTGATGCACCCAAGTGCTTCATGTTTGGTTTCATCAGCAAGAAAAGGATTGCAATACCACAGGAAGTGCATTTTGACAGACGAGAGGAGTAATTGATTCTCGCTTAGGGGTTTATCAACCCTGTGGGCTACGAACTGGAATAAACTAGCTCCTGACGGAAAAACCGGTGCCAACAATAGATCAGGGCCAAGTCAACATCAATCCTAAACCTTCCATCGTTCCATCATAGGAACTACGCAGAGGAGGATGGTGCGCCCTGAGTTGGAATGCACCTCGTAAATTTTGTCATACCCGTTCTACTGGTTCCCACAAGATGCCCGGAGATTGTCCCGGAACCAAACGGTATGCTTACGCCAGGAATTGAGCCAAGCCATCAACGAGGCGTTCAAGACGGTGAATATCAATGAGGCAATGTCTGTGTGCCAGGGCATAGCCATGATTTGGTTGTGGAGGTGAGAGACGAGAAATAGCCTAGACACACTGGTTCATGTTGACGTTCATGCGTGGAATTGGCACACCAATACCCTTGAAATACGATGGAAGGGATGGACCGGACCCTTGCTGTCAACAGAGGCCTACGTGCTGTGTACCAGATAGTTCACGCGCTACATTGCTTATCGAGGATGGGAACTAGATTCTGTTGGATTGGAGTTGACTATTTTATGTGTATACGCGGACTTATCAAAACATATGCGAATACATTCCAATGGGAAATCTATCTTGGCCGCATTGTTGTCTCCACGCAGTGGAGATCTAGACCCTCGGCGAGTTCGTTCTATGCAGCTTCTCCACTTCCATTGTATATGTGTATTTACATACATTTACACCATCGTCTATCCCGTTCGATTTGTGTGTACACTTGACCAGGACCGGTCAGTGCTTTATACGACCCATTTCTGGACTATACTAGCTAGTTGGTTGTCCGTTCTGATCCCTTTTTGTAGTGTCCGATGCCCTTGACACAGGCCACTAGTGCATACCAAACCGACCGCCTATTTTTTCTTCAACCGCGAGTTGTTTCGTAAATACTCCCCACCCTCCCGCTGTCGCCTACATACCCTCAAATGTGGCTTTGCCATTGCCCAAGCTGATCTTCATCCCTTTGAAACCTATTTGTATCTTCCCCGATACTTCACTCGTTTTCCTTATCTTTCCGACCTACACAACCATTTGGTCGTTAGTTAGTATTTACATACTATTCCACTTGATCAATCGCTTATTCCGACGTGGTTCATATCACAGCCAGTCTTTTTTAAATATCCCGCTCGGTGTCATCAATACGGAATACCCACAAAACAGCCACCCGTCACCGGCTCTCCACTCTCTAAATCACAAATTGTCTCTCGACTCTGCCTTGCGTCTTACAACCTTTCGGGCAACTGTTTTCGACCCTTTGTGCCTCTGAAATTTGCCCGGCTATAGCACGTCTTTGTCGGACCCGGATATATTCCTACGCGTTCATCTACCGGTTGACGTCCAGAAAACTCGAAAAATACAGCCTTGAGCAGGTCATCGGGCGTACATTGACCAACAATTATCACTTATTTCACTCGGCTCCTTTCGCTACTGTTCTACTGTCGCAACCAAACCAACAACCCCATTACCGCCGAAGGACTTGGCATTGATTTCCAACAGAATAAAGAAGCGCCTCAGCACCGTACCGAATCCCACCACCAGATTCAGCAGTCTTTGTTTTCTCTCCCAAGACTTTACCGTCACACGCCGCTACCAACTCCACAAAAATCCCCATAACACGAGCGCCAAATAGCGTCCGTACAGGCCCATCTCACTACAATTCAGCGAGATAACGACGGGCTTCCGCTGTTTCTCATCCTGCACCCCAGCACTAGTCACCAAAGGTAAACATTCGCGACTATAATTCTCTCGACTCCAGTCGGAGTCGAGCTTCATCTTTCGCAGTGGAGACACGCATAGACACCCGCCGAGAGCCGCTCGGTGGCGACGACGACTTTCATCAGTTCGGACACGCCTCAAACCAACCAGAAAGCCCTGCGCAAAGTACAACCAGTCACCACTTTCCTGCCGTCAGCAAAACAAAATCAAATCCATTTGACTCTAGACGAAACTCCTTGAACACACCATATCACGACGACAATATGGATTCAATGGAACCCTCTACTCCGCGGAATCTCAAGATCAACCGTGGCCGCACAAATGTTGCTTCCATGCAATTTGCCAAGTCAACATGGCAAGGACTGTTCTTTGGTGTTATCGTCCTTCAGGCCATCGTATGTCTTGCCTGTGAATCGTGAGTTACCGCACTTCAATTTCACTCTCCCATATACGCTCTTGTGCTAATTTTCGTCTTGGAATATAGATACATTTACTACCGATTCCAGGATAGTATAGGCGATAATGTCAGCGAAAACAAAGCTGCTGTTGTGCAGAAAAGAACTATCCCAACATTTCTTGCACTTTTCATCTTTGGTTATTTGTACGAGTTGATCTTAGTATGGGATGCTCTCCGGCAAAAGAACACAATTCAAATCATTGGTCTCTGTTTCGCCAACCTGGCAATGATGATTTACACGTCTATCCAAGTTCAGCAAATTCACGACTCTCTTAATGTTCTTTCTGGAAATCTCACGCCACTACAAATCGATATCTACACCGAAGGAGTTAGTGGTATTACCTTTGAAAATGTTCTCAAGAACAAACTTCCAGCTTCACACTACTGGCCTGACATCAGTGGATTTCTCATCGCAATCCCTTGCGTATGTGCTATTGTCACGGCGCTCATGGGATTCTGCGCATGGAAGCTTTACCAAGAATTCGCTTGGGATATTTTGAAGTACATCGGTGCTGATTATCGCATGAAGAAGATGTTTTTGCACTATCAGGTCGGTTTACTTATAAAAAATCCAGTCGTTGTGACAGACTGACTAACCATTTGCAACTACAGATTTACATTGCTTTGCTCAAGTTTGATTTCTTTTTCTTTCTGGGTTTCATGATCCAATTCCTCGTTGTTGTAACAAACAGCAAAACTGATCCAGAATTTGGCTTGACCATTGCAGTAGTGCCCATCACCATCTGCATTCTTCTCGGGGCTGCATTTTGCACTAGACGAGAAATCAAAGCCGGCATTTATGTTGTCTTGGTATTCTACTTGGGTGCTTTGAGTTACTTCATCTTCAAGCTGGTGCGGATTTACCAATACCACTTCCGCACCCAGTACTTCCCTGTCAAAAAGTCACTTACAGCATTCGCTGTCATCACAATCTTTTTGATTCTGTTGACTATTTCGAACGCTATCATCTGCATGCAAAACTTTGGCAAGGGCCTGAAGCCACACCTTCTTAGTCCCCGTACTGACCCCGAAAATGCTGATAACAACTCCATAAGTATGGTCGATGTCAAGCCAATGGCAGCGCCTCGTATGACGATTGATTAATCGTGCCACTTATATTCGACGAGTCTGAACGTGACATGTGCCATCCTTGACGGAGCACATGAATTTACACGGGGCTGTGATTTTGATACCTGGAGTCTCTAATCATGGCTACGGACCATGATGTGTCATTTAACGTGGGCATTCCGGAAAACACTTGTTATGTTGTACGTCACTTTTGTTAGAGAGCCTTCTGATCTTGTCTGGAACCCAGACAGAAAGTCTAGAATGCCGTTACTAGTGTGTTTCCGTCGCGAGACTATCTGGTTGATGAATTTACGCTGGAGCAGGAGATACGAGTTGTGTAACTCGGATCATCTTGTCTTTTTCTTGTTTTTTACTCTGTTTTCCTACTATTTATGGGGACATAATTGTCCATTCTTTTGGGGGTTCACGTTTGCTTTAACTTATCCTTCTTGTTTGTGTTGATTTATCTCTGCACTGGAGCCCGTAGGTTCTGGATTTGCTCCCTTTTTTTCTTTTTTTGGTGATATCGTTCGTGATATCGCATAATTGTAGAGTCAATGGTTTGATGGTGTTGTTGAATATGTGTTTTATACCCCTTGCCCAATTTATTGCTATCTATTCATGAACATATTTTATCAAAACGTGCCGGTTGCTATGAATGTGAACTTTGCTATTGATGGGCCACGACTGTTTCTTTGTCTGTTTTCTCTTTGAGCCAAGTATGCGCAGTCACCGGACGAATGGATTCCACTTCCTGGTGCAGAATGATGCAGTTTAATATTTCGCTCTATATACGACCTTATTGATTTGTTATAAAAGACTGGTATATATACTGCAGAGAAGTATTCCAAATAGTCCCTGCTGACGGTGCTTCCCGCATTTCTACCTCCACGCCGCTTAGAAAGTAATTTCCTGTACGTCCTGATCTTCGGAATTAACCGGGCAGTAGGGGCACTTGAATCGTGGATTGTGAGACTGAAGTTTCTCTACAGCAGCTTTACAGATAACGTGACCACATGGAAGTAAACGTGGTGGATTGTCCCGAGTTGTCTGTTCTTTCATAACGGGACAGACGAAGATTGGGTGAAAGAGAAGATTTGGAGGAAGTGGCGTCTCAAAAGGCAACTCGGAGACTGTTGTCCAACCGGTTTTTGCGTTTTTGATCTTTTCGAACTTGAGGACTTGTGGTAGGGCGAGAGAACCGGCAGTAATCGCTTGGTATAGGGGGGACTCTGGGGCCAGGCCGAGGAGGGAACAGAAGTCGTTCTTGAATGCGACGGCGGCTTTGAGGAATCCAGCTTCAACTTCGTAAAGGCTTTTATAAGGAGCGTCTGCGATATTCGGTAGAAAAAGAAGACTAGAGATCATCATTTTTAGTTGATGTTGGTAGCGCAGCGGCACTTTTGGGAACACTTGGCGCCCATATCGAATTGCACCGAGGACGCCATTATCATCATTTGCCGGCAGACCATTGATGTCGGGCCCTCGTGCTAACCACATAAATCTCAGTCGTACAAGATCAAGAATCAAGGTACTATGGCGCCTTTCAAGAGCCTCTAGATTTTGTAGCGCCCATTCCATTGCGCTATCGATGTTGTGCTGTTGTATCTCGGATAGAATCTCTTGCATGTGCTTAAGTTGCCCTGAGTATGCTGACGGTTCGATATCACGAGGCCTTGTGATTACATTTCCATCGGGGAAATCCCGTTGCGATGTTTCTTGCTGGATCTTCTCGACAACGTCAAAATGGCCTTCACGAAGGAGGTGCATCATAATGGCGGTATCGACTGCATGCTCATCCTTGGAAGTCATCTCTCCCGTCGATGGCAATGGTCTGACAGGTATAAGCTGCGTAGTATGTTAGAGGCTTTGTAATTGAAGTCGAGATGGCGAGACTTACTCTGTCTAACGTCTTGTTTATGGCCTTGTGCGATTTGCTGACTCGAACTAAAGTACGATTCATCTTCTCCACAGTTGTCGAGATGCTTGACTGAGCCTCACCAACAAGGGCATCACCCCGTGACGGATCTAATACATTTGTTAGAACTAGTATCATGTCTCTTTAGTGTTGTGCGGGGTATGTACCTTGCGCAACAGTATCGCGGGCGCTGCGGAGCGTTTCAATGAGTGCGTCTAGGTCTGTGATTGTAGTATCCAACGATGCCTTTTTGAATTGAGCCACATCGGAGGCCATAACCTCACCCGGGGGTACCGGAACTCTAGACATAGTGTGGGATGGAAATTGGGGGTCCAAGGGCCGAATAGTAAAGGTTCGTAGCTACCCAAAGAGCCGGGCTGTCTAGTCGTAATTCACATGCGCCTATGGGAGTATCGATGCGATAATAGAAGACAATCACGGAGCCAAGTCAAGGAAAATATAGCATCAGATGAAATGAAGTTATGTAAAAAGGCGCCGGAGAATATGAGATAATATTTCGAGATATGTACATACATATGCAAGGTTAGAGGGTATGCAACGGACTAAGCTCTATTGCAATGGGGCATTGCCTGCAAGTGGTAGGCTACATCACACCGTGTGTACTCTTATAGCCAAACTGTGACAAACACATAGAGACTCGGCTGTGTAGTCACAGTATACGCTTCTTCGGGCACTGTACAGCTGTCTAATCGCGGCCGATCCACACGTGATCCTAGTAGTTCCTAAATACGTCACTGAAGCCGATGCAGAGCAATTGCGACAAGGCGACAGCCATATCGCGGCTGCTGCTTGTCTTTATGGAATCAGGATTACCACCACCGAAAAGGTAGTCGCGGGCCAGCCTTCTTGTTTGCCATTTTTTGCGGTCTTTGCGAACCTTCACTGACGCTGGAGTGATGATTGCGACAGCGCGACAATTTGAGATTGCACTAAATACTGAACGCCAAAACCTCCATCCCACAAACGACTTAGCCTGATCTGCCCAGATGTCTTTCCCGTTTTCTGGGTTTCCTTCGGGTCGCTCTGAATCGCTATCTCAGAATCGAGCTTCTGTTGTTGGGAATGTGAATTCACAACATCACGCCCATGGCCATCATATTCATGGCCTTCATCATACTTCTCATGCATCGTCTGTGCGACAATCTATGGAAGAATCACGGGATATCGCCAATCGGGCTGCTGATATTGCAGCCCTTCCAACGCGACGCTTGGTTATCCCAGATCCAGTTGCGTTGAAGTATGCTTTGATCTTGGTCTTTCGAATCTTACATAAGCTAACCATAAGTTCTCTGGATAGATACCTTGCCGATGACGCCTTGGTCCATGTGGCCGAAGAGCGGACGACACTTGAGGGATACGAGCTATACTTGGTCGAACAATGGGCGTGCTCTCGACAATCCCCCTCGACAGTTATAGCGACCTACACAGGTGACACTAAGAGTGCTATTGTTGTCGGAGTTATTGCTGTCCCGGAGGATGAGAGCATGTGGTCTACAAAATTACGGACATATCTTCAGGCTATTCAGCAGTTCCATGCCCGTCCGCGCGAGACCCCGCTTGGTGATTTGATCACGACAAATTTGAGCAGCTTCCCATCGGCGTTGACAGCTATTCCTGTCCCCAAAGGAGACATCCGCCAATATCTCAAGATTTTCTATGTAAATGAGAATCTCAAGAGAATGGGATGTTCAGGTAGAGCGGGGTTAACTCTCCATGAACCTCCACCTGCCACACAGGCTAAGTTTTACTCGACATATCGTATACACGAGCGTATCGACTTCAGTGAAGCCGTTATTGAGCTTGTACGGCTCTGTCAATATGGTCTCATTATTTTTGGACAACTAAACCAATTATATACAGATGGCCTCCTTTGCGACGTCACGGAGACTGCCATCCGAAATTGGTGGACGGATATTGGGCAAGACTATTACAATGCCGAGGCTTCGGACGGTAGTCTTGGGCCCACTACGGTATCAGTTCTTCTGGGGACTCTAATGGGTGCCCGAAACCGTTTAAACTCCTACGGATCAAATGTTCCCAAGGACCCATTTGATATTGACGGCATGGCTCGGGGCATTAGTCACTTCCAGAAATATCAAAAGCTTAACCGCACTGGTATATTGGACCCAAGCACTCTTGTGTCTCTTAGACGTGTAACTGCAAAGGCCGCCGCCAACGAAGGTTGGGCTGTACCGCGGGCAGTTAAACATACAGTTGCTGAAATTGGAGGTAAGCGTGGCGAACTAGTTATTGACTTGGTCGGCGGTCGGGATAAGGGTGGAATTAGCGACATGGAAACTCTGGATCCCGACAAGTTTATTGCCTCTCTATACGGCGAGACTCCAAAATGGCTATGGTATGGAAAGGCCCGCCGTTCAGTCACGGGCCACAACGACAAGCACGCTGTCGGTGGGATTGCACAGAGGGGAACCAAAGAACAGCAGGTTACATCATCGACGAGTATGAAGGCCGGCCCTTCTACTTCGCGAGACACGATTGAGGGAACCTCTAAGGAGGATCTACATGCTTCTATGATGCCAGCGACTGTGTCTGCCCCGTTTTCACCGACAAAGATTTCTACAGAGACCATCGGCGATAGACAAGAGAAAAAGAGCCTTTTCAAGTCGGGAAGTCGTAAAACCGACTCCCGTTCTGGTTTAGGACGAATTAAGGATGCTGTTGGCAGTGCTAGAAAGGGTGGAAGGGGCAGTCGGGATGATTACACTGACAGTGTAAGCACGAGCGGCGCCCCAACACCATCAGGGCATAATGGCCCGACCCGTTCATTCACTTGGAAATCGACTCCTGAGGCATATCTTCAAAACTACAAGAAAGAGAAGGCTTTAGATCTCAGGATTATGCCACCAACTTTGTCGCCCACTGGTTACACGCCCGCAATCACTAAACCTATCACAAGTGCAACAGATACGGTTGATAGTTTGACTGACGAGCTGGCTTACGTTAAGTCACCGTCTCTCGTGGGTTCATTAGCTGAGGCCAATGGTGCACTACACCAGAATATGGACAAGGAAATTGTGGCAACAACAAGGACACGGAAGTTCTATCGTCGGCATAGTATATCTGATCTTCATGTCCCATCACCACAAGACGAAGCTCGTTGGCCACGTCGGTCATCCTTTTCAGTCACAGAGGAAGCAATTTTGCGATGGGAAGAAGTTGCACCAATGTTCGATTTCGTACCGTCGTCTGCCCAGACCGGCTGCCTATTAGAATTGGCGCGGGGTTTCTGTCGTGATGTCACCAATGTCAAACAAGAAATTGAACCTTGGGTTGACGACACGATAAACGTCTTGAATAGCCTCCAAGCCCGGTTTGTTTTTGAGGAACAGGAAATTCGCAATGTCAGGGAACAAGCCGTGAGTAATCAGGAGAATATGGCAATGACATCCAAGGACATCGTCAGCCGTGAACGTGATGACTTGACGGCTGAAATCAAGGAATTGGACACATTGTTAGCCCGTCTAGATTATACCATTGGTAACTTGGAGGGCAAGGTTCAAGAGGTAGAGGATGGAGTGGAAATGTTTGAGAGACAAGTTCTCAAGCTGGAAGACCGCTCCCACGAGCTGAGGAGTCAGCTTGAAACGGAGAGCTGGATGCATTGGTTGGCTAGGTCATTAACGGGAATCGGAACCGGGCCAAATATCTTGCGAGCATCACAGAAGAACTAACAAAGCGCTCTTCTGGACAAATGTAGTGGGACTAGGTTATGTCATTAATATAGACTGCGTTCAACCCGATTTTTGTCCCCATTCAACGCTACAGTAAGCATCCTTTTCGTGTTTATAAAATCTTCATTCAAATCAACGTATCGCGATCATAAGCATGATACCGTCGAAATATATCTAATGTACAATGAACTGAGTATACCCGTGAATTCGCAGCTCTACTCCGGTGGTTGGGAGATTGGTCGTGGTCATGTCGCTCAAGAGGGGTATATCTATCTGTAGGAGGTGGTGGAGTGGTGCAGAACGAATGGAGCAGTCGTCATCAAAAGGCGTACAGGGCCAATACCCCCGTTTACATGCGTGGGAATCCACCAGCAGAGGCCTGGGCTTGCTTTTGTTGCATAGTCTCGGAGGCCTTCATGTAAGCCTCGAAGAACTTGGATACACAGCGGTCCAGGCAGGTTGACTCCGACTTGGCAAGAGAGTCCTCACGGTACTCCTGGTCGAGGCACTTGGCCTGGCAGGTACGGGTGACTCTGTCATAGGAAATCTGTTAGTTAAAAGAACAGTGAAGTCGTTAGGCCGTAGTGCTCGGCGCGTTGGGTGATGGTTACCTCTCCAGGATGTTGATGTGCAGGCGGAACTCGGACTCCACCATGGCAATCTTCTCAGCCGACGAGGGCTGGCGCTGACCGAAACCGAACATAGACATTTTTGCGGTAATGTTTGTGGGGTTGTGAAGTAGTATGAGAAGTTTGTAAGGACGGAGTGTCTATATTTTGAAGCTCGCGGGTCACGCTCTGATGCCGGAGCTTCACTATAGTGGGCACCTGCTTATGATGTCGTTTGGGTAAACTTTTTTAACTGGATCACGTGATGAGATCGAATGCCCCACTATTCATGACGAAACAGAGGGTGGTTTATTCCATTTCTGCAATTGAACATGCATGCACTTTACAGATGACGGTAAAGAGGGCTCGGTTGAAAACATACAAACGTGGCTATATACCAAAATTTTTATTATCAAATGGCCGATACCATCCAAGCGACCTGTTCGGCACGGAGACTCCTCGCCCAGACTCCAGTGATCCGGGACTATGGAGTGGGGCATGTTACCCGGGTTAGGAAGCAAGCAAGCGCCGGCGTAACAAGAGTGCACGGACCATACACCTAAATAAGTAAGAGAACCCTTGTCACCCCACCACACTGGCGCGGGAAAGAGATGGAAGGAACTAGAATTCACGATGTGTATAGCCCGATAGTCACGCTGCCATAGTACAAACATTTGGCATATCAAAAAAGGCAACAAGAGTTTTATTGAGGAGTTCTGGATAGTTCTACAGATTAATACATAAATACAGAGTCAGTCCCCCTATACGTGCCGATCTTTCATACTGGTTTCCTTCCATCGTTTTTGATATTTCATTCTGACAACCACTACACACATAGGATCTAGTTCTCCTGTTTTTTTCGGCGACCCCACGATATCAGTTCCTTGACGCCTGCATTTCCCTTTCTATTCAGTACCGTGCCTTTTTAATTTTCTTGATTCTTTTTTTTTTCTTGTTGATATCCCAGTTTTACAAACTACGTTCATAATCACAATGTCTACTGCTGACGAACTCAAGGCCCTTGGCAACAAGGCCATCGCTGCTAAGAACTTCGATGAGGCCATGTGAGTACCCCGCGATTCACGCTCGTTGTTGATGGGCGTATATTTGTATGACGCTCATGACGGCCGAGCTACACTCGGACACTTTTCGGTTCCTTGATATCCAGGGATTCGGTTTGACGGAACATTTGGCTAATCAATCGGCTCCCTCGACAGTGACAAGTTCACCCAGGCCATTGCCCTCGATGGCACCAACCATATCCTTTACTCCAACAGATCGGCCGCCTATGCTTCCAAGAAGGACTGGGCCAACGCTCTTGATGATGCTACCAAGACTACCGAGTTGAAGCCCGACTGGGCCAAGGGTTGGGGCCGCAAGGGTGCTGCCCTCCACGGGAAGGGTGACCTCGAAGCTGCTGTTGGTGCGTTCCAGGAGGGCCTGAAAATCGACCCTTCCAATGCTACTTTGAAGAGTGGACTCGAGTCTGCCGAGAAGGCGCTTGAGTCTGATATCTCTGGTGGCCCTCGTCCCGACTTTGGCAAGATGTTCCGTGATCCATCACTCTTGAGCAAGCTTGCTGCCAACCCCAAGACCGCCCCTTATCTGGCCGATTCCGCATTCATGGCCAAGCTCTCGGCTATGGGCAACGACCCTCAGAGCTCCCCCGATATCTTCAGCGATCCCCGCATGATTGAGGTTCTTGGTGTTGCTATGGGTATCGACATGCAGGTCCGCGACTCCCCCCCAGAGGGTGCCGAGCAGGTTCCCGCTTCCGAGTTCACCAACGAGTCCAAGCCTAAGCCTACGCCCAAGGCCCCTACGCCGGAACCAGAACCGGAAGAGCTGGACGAGGAGGCTCTTGAGAAGAAGAAGGCTAAGGAGGAGGCTGACAAGGAGAAGGCGCTCGGTACCGAAAACTACAAGAAGCACAACTTTGATGCTGCCATCGCTCACTACACCAAGGCGTGGGAGCTGCACAAGGATATTACCTACCTCAACAACCTGGGTGCTGCCCACTTCGAGAAGGGTGACTTTGAGGCCTGCCTCGAGGCTTGCAACAAAGCTATTGAGGAGGGTCGCCAAATGTTCGCTGACTTCAAGATGATTGCCAAGTCCTACGCTCGTGTTGCCGCTGCCCACGAGAAGCTTGGTCAGACCCAAGAGGCCATTGACAACTACAAGAAGTCTCTGATGGAGCACCGCACCCCGGCTACCGTCAACAAGCTCCGTGCTGCCGAGAAGAAGCTCATTGAGGACGCCCGTGCCGCTTACATCGACCCCGAGAAGGCCGAGGAGGCTCGTGTTCTCGGTAACACTAAGTTCAAGGAGGCTGATTGGCCCGGTGCTGTTGCCGCTTACACTGAGATGATCAAGCGTGCTCCCGAAGACCCTCGTGGTTACAGCAACCGTGCCGCCGCTTTCGCTAAGCTTCTCGAGCTTCCTAGTGCTATCGAGGATTGCAACACTGCCATCAAGAAGGACCCCAAGTTCATCCGCGCTTACATTCGCAAGGCCCAGGCTTTCTTCACTATGCGCGAGTACTCCAAGTGTGTTGATGCTTGCGAAGAGGCTTCTGCTGTTGATGCCGAGCACCACTCTGGCCAGAACGCTCGGGAGATTGACTCTCAGGCCGATAAGGCCTACCAGGCGATGTACTCTGCCCGCGACGGCGAGACCGAGGCGCAAACTCGTGAGCGTATCATGAGGGACCCTGAAATCATGGGTATCATGCAGGACCCCGTCATGAACGTCCTATTGCAGCAGGCTCAGTCTGATCCTGCCTCTCTTCAGGAGCACATGCGGAACCCTGCTATCCGTACCAAAATCCAAAAGCTGATTGCTGCTGGCGTTATCCGTACTAGCCGGTAAAAGGGTGCAAGTAGATCGGAGACAGAAGTTTGGTGTGCGGAGGATTACACATAGACGGTGTGAAATATTGGTCTATCGGAGACTATAAGTATGATTCCATGACAAGAATAATGAAAAAAGTATCCAACCCATATATGCATATAAAGTTTCACCAGTATGTGCTTTCTCGATGAAATGAAGAGGATTATTAGACAAAATCAAATTTTGGCCCCATCTGGAAGTTAGTACAAGTATCGTGTTAACGCGACAATCTGCCACATACGACCATAGCTTGTAGAGAACACGGGGTCCCGTCTGCTCCCCCATAGTTAAGCTACAAAGCGCCGGATCAGTACTACGGTGGGTGACCACGTGGGAATACCTGGTGTTGTATGTTTTTTAAAATTGACGTTGTTTTGATTTTTGTACAAATTTAGAACCCTCTGTCGGGTCTATATATCAAAAGATGCTATACCCTCTTTTTAGATGGCACGTTATACACTAACCCGTCCTGCACATTCATCATTTTACTCTGTATCCAGTCATAAAAGAAACATATCCGGCCGTACCACGGACTCCCAACTCCACTCATCGGTACCCGGTCCCGTGATGCAACGGAGTAAGTGGCGGTGGAAACCATAATCGGCCGTCGAAACATGGTCGCCCGGCCCAATCCAACTTCTGGCCGCACACTCGTCGCACCGATCTTCGCCGCATGTTTCAGGACGCGGATAACATTCTGTGCCATGATGTCAATTCCATTCGTCCACGTGAGTGAACTGTAGCCCATCATAAAGGCCATGTTGGGTACACCCTCGAGCATCGATCCCCGCCAGGCAAAACGGTCTTTCCAAATTACCGGCTCCCCGTCAACTGTGGGCGTGATACCGTCGAACATGTGGCGGTAAAGGCCTGTCGCTGAGACGATAACATCGGCTTCGATTGTGGTGCCGTCCTCCATAGTAACGGCGGACTTTGAAACGTTGGCAATCTTTCCGGTGACGATGTCGGCGTTTGGTCGGGCGAGAGCGTGGAAGAATTCTCCGTCTGGGGTCATGCAAGTCCGTTGGTCGCCTGGGTTATGCCGCGGGGTAAAGTGTTTTTCGCCGGGGAAGTCGGCGCCCATGATTTTCTTGGCTTGGTTAAGAAGAATATGACGGGCTGGTCCGGGGGCATATACGCAGAAAAGCCAAAACAGATTCTCGACAAAGACTACTCGCAACCAGGAAAGCCAGGCGGCCCATGCAGGGGAGAACCAACGGTATGCCCAACAATCGAAGGCGACGACTGACTCGAGGTTTAGGATGTACGAGGGGCTCCGTTGAATGAGTGTTACGTGTGCGCTGGTTTTGACGAATTCGGGGAGAAGCGTGACGGCGGTTGCGCCGGAGCCGATGAGAGCGATTCGTTTCCCGGTTAGATCTAAGTCGGTAGGCCACCATTGTGGGTGGGCCACAATACCAGTGAAGTTATCGATGCCGGGGATGTCGGCAGGCATGGCGCGTTTATAACTATAGTATCCGGAGGTCAACATGATGACCTTTGCGTCGATCCGTTTCCGGGTTGGCGGGCCAAGGGGCCGTTTTTCGTCGTTATTTTCATAGATGGTTACGTCGATTTCTACCTCCCATCGCTGCTTGTGAGAGTCCCAATTGGCGCCTACTACGCGGTGACCATAACGAATAAGGTCGGTAAGACCACTTTCACAAGCGGCTTCTTCGATATAGTTTGCTATTTTTTCACCCTTGATCATGACTTTCTCTCCAGTCCATGGGTGCCATTTGAACCCATAACCGCGCATACTAGAGTCGCATCGAAGACCGGGATACTTAAAGAAGGTCCAGGTGCCACCCATTATGGGACGGGCTTCGAGAATGACCATTTTATTTTCGGGGAAGGCTTCACGCATTCGATAGGCGGTGTTGATGCCGGTCATTCCGCAGCCTATTACTAGGGTGTCGACATCTTCGACAGGTACGGGTGACAGGGGAGGAGATGGCGGACCATTGACTTGTTGCCGGCGGTAAGCCATATTGTGAATAGTAGAGACGGAAGTTGGTGTAGATAGTATGTTTATAATTCAAAGCAAAAGCTATAAGCGACACTTTTACTGCGGATGAACGGGGTATAAATGATAAAAGCTACTGCGGAGAACAGAGACAATATATGATAAGCTAACCCAAGTGGCGATCTTCTAGATATAGTATAGGGCTGATTTTGGAAGGGTATATGTGGAGAGAGAGTCAAGTCTAAAGCCTAAGTTGACGCCATGGAGGTGGATATGTCTAAATATATATTCTTCTACGACGCTAAACACAAGTTTCGGTGGCGGCGCTAGTTGTCTCTCCCTCTGCAAAGTGCCTCGAGACGCTCGATTACACAAATCATCTACGGCCACAGACACCGGGCGTCGGTGAGAGGTGAACAAAGGACGCCCATCACCTCCCGTTTGTCACCCAACTGATACACGTAATCGAACCTCGTGATTGCTCCAATTCCGATACTCGGTTGAAAAAGCCCGGACACAAGAAGTTTTTTTTGGCGACGAGTCCTGTACTTTGTCCCATATAGAATGATGATAAGCGATGGTCACAACACCAACATTTACAAAGCGATGACGCATTTTGTTTCTAATGTCTTCCAACGAACGCCCGTTATATCCCAACTGCCTCTCTTGTCTCCTGACCTTCCTTATATCTGTTTTCTGTTTCCTGTTTCCTCCATGGATAACCCCTTCTCTAAAACAAGCCCGAGGCGTAACAAGTTGCACAACAAACACACTCAAACTACCCAAGTATGTCCGCCACTACCAGAACGATTATGCCCTGTGTCTTCTTACCGCCAAGTACTCCGTAAACTAGCGTATGTACTTGGTTATGAGGGGCGCTGAGAACATGCGGGATTCACAGAACCCCTTTGAAGCCCGGACGAGCAGAAGAAGTCAAGTGGTTGGTGGAGCGAGCTGCGGGGGCCGTGGGCTGGGAGTGGCGTCTATGAAAATTGGCGGTCTGGAGTTTTTCTTTCTTGCGTCTTATGAGGGGAGCCTGGGGATGGTATTACATGTGAGGGATGGTGGCAGAGTTTGACATTGACATGTAACAGGGTTAAGTCGACAATTATTGGCAGCTGAACGGCAAAAGACGGTGGGTGTAAGAATGTGATTCGTGGGGTCGGCCATGATAATCCATGCTGACATTTTTTTCTCGCTTCTTCATCGCCTCATTGATAGCTAACTCACCAAGAGTCCCGGTGTGCCAAGTATCCACTTTCCTCTTCATATTCGTCTCCGTTTATCTTGGCCGCCACTTGTAACCGCCACCACCCTCCATCGGCGTTCTTCTCGTCATGTTCCGCACAGAGAGAAAAAACGCTTGTGCTCTTCTCATACATACTGCTTTTCAACTCCCTGATCCGGCAATAACGCGAGAGTCAGGGTTACACCGTGGTGAACAATCAGCTTTGAATTCCGCGGTAGTTGCCTTTTGCACCACGTGGGTTGGTGCTTTTCCTCGACAATTCGATATCCGCGTACCGACCTGCCCGAACCGGGTACTTAGAGTAGACATACTTTGCAAAATTCGGCTACTAATCTACCTCAAATTGACGTACTTCGTGTTGGCGGTAAGAATGACAACAATTTATTCTTTGTACAGCCAATCTTTCGCTACGAACCTTCGGCAGATTCCATAGTACAAGGTCAAGATTAACAACGGACCTTAACGGAACTTACATGTAATTCGGCCGTTACATGCACGAAAGGATTCTCCTTAATAGAAATGTTTGGCGCAGTGTAGCCTCGGGGACTTGGTCGGAACCCAAATGGACAAACAGAAGCTGGAGAGAAAGAGACACACAGGTGATTTAGAGTGCGATGTCCCGAACCCCAGTATTGTCCGACACTCAGCCAACATGCCTGTTCCATGGAAAGTTCGACCACATGAGATTGTCTTTATGGTGTTTCAATGGCGGCGAGCGAGTGGGGGAGCACCAAGGCCACTGCACGAAAGCTACGATAGGCTGTCGTCATCCGGTACAAAATTAAGGATGCACTTTAGATCTGAATGGCTTCTACAAAAGCTCCTACACCAGACCATCATTCCATTTCCCAGTCGCGTGGCTCGGCACTCATTCCCCACAGTTCTTGTGGTGCGGGGTCTCCCGCTCATCTAACACGTCTAAATGACTGTAACAGGAAGTTATGGCCCAAGCTTAACTAAAGAATTACCGTATTCGGCGAAATAACGTGATATGACATGACCCAAACGAAGACCCACTTGGACCTCAACGGCACAACAACTATGCGGGGCATTCCGTCAGTGGTAGGGCCGAGTTATCGGATGACTTGCAGAAAAGCCAGAGCTCGGGTTCGGATCGAAGCATTGCCAATGCTAGCTTTAGAGTGTCTGAAGTCTTTGGATCATCTGCCTGTTATAATCGATAGCTAAAAATTGATAACAATGAGACTTAAGAGGAACACGATTATCATACGCGGTGAAACCAAAAGTCTGGGTATTACTGTATGCACATACATGGTAGACTCTGATTCTGATTTGGAAAGTGAGAGATGATTTCTTTAGATTTAATTTTAAGACATTGGTCTCTGTTGCAACAGGTTTTTTTCCTTTTCTTTTTCACTACTCTCATGCAAACTTAGCCTATGGAGAGACTGCTCTGGTTCACAGTAATTCAACATATAAAACCCTAATCCGAACCTGGGAAATACACAGAAAATAGCAACAAACAACTTGATTTCTCTCATGCCTCCTCTAATTCCTCCAGCCGAATTGTAGTCACTCTCGCCTGATACCGCACATCGCACCGCACCTTACTGACTCAGCGACAAAGCTGACAAAGCTTTTACCTTCCTGAAAATGTCATACATGACCTCCGCGAAGCTTAACCTCTGGAAACTACCCGTGGGACACCACATTGGCACCAAGTCCATCTCCGCTTCACCTTCGCTCATCGCCGCTTCATGCTAAGGCCTTCCTCCTTGATAAAGTTCAACAAAGCCACTTTACCTAACTTCTCCTGGAATAGCCCTTTTAAAGATAAGGTTTACGACAGACATTGAGAAAATATGCAAGCCACGGTCTCTAATAAACCCTATACTGAGAATACAACCCTTGCCAATTCAAGTCTTGATCCGGACCCACAACCTTCTTCCTTAATACCCTCGAAATGGCACCTTTGAGGTTTCGAGATGCTTTTTCCATCGGACTCAAGACAGATTCGCCCCATCTGTTGTTGAGGGGATAAGGGACCCCATTCACAACACTCTCCCCCTTTTTTTCGTTTATTCCAAGGCTCGTCGTTGCCATTACACCCTCTTGAGGTCAGCCTCGTTGGCAAGCCGCGTCCGCCCCCTCATTCAGCGACTGTCAATACCTTAAGACAACACGAATCAGCCCAACAACGCGCGATACTCGGAATACCCTTTTTTTTACAAGCAACTGGCTGGCATGATTTTGGAAGGTTCGAAGTCAGATATACAGTTGTTTTGGTTGTGTGGTGTCGTCGTTTGCACCGGGGAGAAGGAGGCCGCAGCGACGGAAGTTGGTCCTAGGGCGCCCGTGGGGGGTAGCCGGACGGTGTTTGAGGATGAGAAGGTGTTATGTTTCCTTTGTTTTTCCTTTGTTTTTCTTTTGTTTTAACATATACCTATGAGGCCGGGGGAGCAGGAGTAGGCCCTTGCCCATTACGGCACCTTTTGTGAGGCAGCAGGACGGGGAAGAAACTGTGGGGGAGTTTAGCCTTAGTTTAACCAATAGTCCCGACCTTTTAGCGGACAAGTTCGGCTACAAGGGACTCTAATAAACAACAATCAATCAATCAATCAATCGATCCGGACCCAAAGTTGACACACCGCATGTTTCTGTCAGGGACCACCTATGCGTATATACATCTAGCGACATGTACGCGCGGACTGCTACGCATAAAGGTACGAGAAGCACCAGCAAACACAAAAGACCCTCAGTAACAAATACCACCAGATACAATTATCACGATGATAACCTATTGACAACACACTTGTGTGAACAGACAAGACTCCTTGCAGCTTACACACTAGTGCATTGAACGGATACATGAAAGAGTGGGTGCATATATGCTAATCAAATCCCAAATCCCAAAGTACACCGATGTTGCAGCGTCGACGATGGGCTTATGGACAAACACATGTGCACAAGTGTGTACATACACACACATGCGGCTGTGCATGATTACTCGAAGAATAATTTCCTCTAGCATACACATAAACCCGGATTACACATGGGCGCGATGATGAGGCGGCAGTATATTTCGTCCCGGCGATGCAAGATGCCGCACGAAAGTTTGTTGTCTCGGGTAGCCCTAACTGCATGTATCCGCGAGCTGCAATGAACGAGGCTTTCGGGAGATTATCGTGGCTGCAGTTTTGACTACGCCGTTGACTGGACGGGGAGAAAATCACCACCCGGGAACCAAGGGGCCAGATAAGTATTTGGCTTGGAGTCGTAGATGCGAAAACGAATTGGAATTGCTGGAGGACTTGCAATGACCGCCGGGATTGGGCGGTGTAGCCGGTCACATAATTGTTGGTAGGCATGTTGAGAGAGAACAAAGGGAGGGCACAGATGATTAGGGATTATGCACTATGTGCATACAAATTCCTGATCAGGTGTAAGTGAGAAGACGCCCGGACTGCTGTATGTTCTAGCGTCTCTGTGACGAAAAAGAAGACAGGAGTCGCAAGTTTGACGATAGGGAGAAGAGGCATGATGCCAAAGTATGCAGGTGAGCGAGAAAACAATGTAAAAACAAACAGACAAAAATATACAATTTTTATTCAAACATTCGAAACCTGGTATTCATATCAAAATCACTCACAAGTGATATAACAAATCTATAGAAACATACACGCCTGATAGCCAACTTCACTATCGTCGTGAAAACGACGCTCAACTCAATCACTACTCATCACAACTCCTTAAACATGCTGCTGCATGGAGTGGGGAAGAGCACCGTCGGCAGATGACGGAGGTCCGACCTTGTTGTTAGAGTGAAGCATCCACTGGTTCTGAAGAAGACCCATCTCCCAATCGTGTCCGTCCTGGCCGGGGTTGGCATTCTGGTACTCAAGAATAATGAGCAGCTTGTACACGCAGAAGGCCAACAGAGCACCCAGGAAGGGACCGAGCCAGTAGATCCAGTGGTAACCGGGAAACCCGGCAATGACAGCGGGACCAAGGGTACGGGCAGGGTTGATGGAGCAGCCGGTAAGGTAGACACCAACCATGTGGGCCATGAAAACACTGAGACCGACACCGAGTGGGGCTAAGAAGGTAGCCTTGTGCTTCTCAACAGCGAGGAAGTATACGACAATGACAAGTTGGGCAGTAAGGAACATCTCAAGGAAGAGACCCTGGGTCTTGGTAGTTCCGGCGCCGAGAGTGTTGGCGACAGCGAGATCACCATGGAGAAGGGCATCAGCCATACCAGCCGCAGCCAGACCGGCAGCAAGTTGAACAATGATGACAATGACACAGCGAACAGGTGAGATAGCACCAATCAGGGCAAGAGCAAAGGAGACCTGGTAAGGAAGAATGTTAGAAACGATTGATCAATTCCTAAAAAGGCAAAATTGGAACGGGACATGGGTGCCATGGATACTGCGGAAGTCCAGGCTTGGTTATGGCTAGGCGGGTTTGCTAGATGTTAGGGACCCTGGAATGATGGTAGGTCTGAGAACACACTCTATTCGTGGGACGCCAGGACTCGTTTGAAGAACACGGGCAGACGACAACAAGCAGACTATAGGAGACGAAGAGTTCCGAGCCCAATATTTGGGCAGGGGCAGAGGAAAGAAGGGGCGTAGTATGTAAGAGAAAAAAAACTCGTGATATGCACTTACAGCAGGGTTGAACATGCCACCGGAGAGTCTGTAGAAGACCCAGACGTTGACAGCGAGAGAGCCACCGAAGCAGCAGGAGATGTAGAGGAGAGTGGGAACATCGGCACCGTTGTTGCCGGGAGTGTTTTTGGACGAGTGAAGGGCGTTTTGGGTGCCGCAGAAGGCCATGAAGAGGAACATGAAAGTTCCGCAGAACTCGGCGATGGCCGCAACGAGCTCGTTGCGTGGTGAGAAGGCCATTGTGGACAAGTTGGATGTGTTTGTAATGTGTGATTATGAACAAGATGATTATTAGAAGATATAATGACAATGAAGAATCTGATGCAGATGAACGAGTGATTAAGTAATATGTGAAGGCGTTCCCCAGACGTCAGACGATGGTGAGAAAGAACAATAAGAAAACGGACCATATGCTCGGGGGCGTCCGCTCTTTATATCCTCCTCATTACAACAAGCAACTTGTCTAACAAGCACACCGACGCGCTTAGTCCTGTTACGCTTTTAAGCCCGTCCACAACCTACAACTGACTTGTCTGTTACCTTAAACTCATAACCGACTCGACCCAGCTCACAGAGCTTTGGTTAGTGAAGGAGACAAGAGAGACGACAGACCAGCTCCGACTCATCACACGCCCCCGGACCCGCACCCCTCAGTCACACACGCCCTCTATTCTTTGGCCGACCGAATCTCCCTAGTCCCGCCGTACCAAGCTACCTGCAGTCGGTTGTGCTTTTCTTGGGTGGAGAGTAACTTTCATAGTCTTCTCTGTTACTGGTGGCAATGGATTCTCCCCGCACTAGACTTCCGCTTCCTACGTCTATAGAGCACAGTATCTTTGAGTGCCGAAATTCAACGGGCTAGGCCTAAATCGTCTAAGAAGCCGACGAAAAGCCCATCTCAGCTGCGTTTGGTAGTCCCGGAAGATCCTCAGTTCGCCATTAGACTCTTCGCTACCAGAATAGTAATGTCGTCATAGGTTTTTCATATTCTACTTGAAGGAAAATCCGACACTATGCCAATGTGGGTACAAAGGTTCTCATGATCCAGCATATCCATCGACAAAACAAGAAAGACATTCAACGGCCTAACCAGGGTCGCCAGCTATGAAGCCTCGACCGGGCGTTCTCAAGAAAATGCAGCATCATGCTCCCTGTCGTAAGCATCTCGCCACGGGTACAGAGACAACAAGAGACCGGGGAAATAACAGTTCTGTGTAAAAGGTAGAAGGTAACATCAATGCGTCGGTCAGTAGCAATGATGTGTTTTCTGTGCCTTGATTTTATTACTTGTCAAATCAAGCTCATGCGGGCCACCGCACTTTGCTACCTTTAACCGTTCCTGGTAACCCAACTGTGTGTAAGAGCTAGGGTCCGTGTTTTTTTATATAAGGAATGGGCAAACTTTCGGTACTCTCACGTGATTTAGCCGATGTTAACTTTCTTTGGTAGAGGGAAGCTGCAAGTTGGCAAAGGATGCTGCAGGCTGCGGAGGCGCGGACGTGATAATTGGCAATGCCGATTTTCTATCTGCGTCATATATCTCAATATATCTGCGCTCGCGACCTGAGGTTTAATTTTCTCGCAGTTCAGTCTTGTGCGATGTTGATCACATCAAGGATCATGTAAATATTGCTTTAAACGTGGAAACTGCATATCGTCACTCTCCTCCCTGTATTCGTGCAAGCATTGAGCAAATCGCCACCTGTTCGAATAGTCTAGACTTGATCCTAAGCATATTTTTCTTCATCCACGTTGGAATATTTTCCCAGGGCGAATTTTTTCCGCCCCCGCAACGCCTCGCTTCGACGCCGGTACAAAGTATGTATGTACCTATTCCGGCGTTTTCAATGCTGAGTTTACCGGGCGTCCTACTGCGTTCTGTTGGATGTTTCACTTGGTTTTCCGCTATTTCTTTGATATGAAAATCCCGTATAACAAAGGTTGCTGTTGCGCTAGGCTGTGCCCCACCTCAGCTGTTGTGGTGGGCGGTTTAGTGCCGGACGGCTAATCCTTGTTCTTAAGATGCGTGGTATAAACGGGCCTGTCTTGGTCTGCGCAGTGCGGAGAAATGAGGTGCGTGTAGTTAGGGCATGATGATGCCGGATGACTGAGGGGATTACCGTGAAATTGAACTTGAGGACACATGCAAGTCAAGATTCGGAAGGTAACTAGACATGAATGAGATGTCAACAAGTCTACCGGAGACAACACCTAGGAATTGAGTGACTTCAACTCGTCTGACATCACCTCCGCATGAAACCTCGCCAAACCCGCATCGTCCCGCCCTATTCCTAACCGCATTAGGAAATTCCTAGACGGCTCATCCTGTACCGTTCAGAAACAACATGCATTTCCGTCGGACTCTCTCTGAACTTCTTTCGGTGCTCGCTTTTTGGTCCTTCGCTACCAATTGTCGCTGGGTAGTGCAAACGTTAAGCGGACAGGACAAGACAGATCGCCGCCATATTAATTTGTGCCACTGGTGCCTCGGGAGGGAAACACTGTAACTCAGGGACCAAGTTGGTCCCCGACCGATCTTGTCTTGGATTTCATTTGGCTATTTTGGGATGCTGGGTGGGTTCATTGCTGGTGATCTCCCTATATGGGGAATGTAGATGGTAGATAACGAGTATCGTGAAGTTCCTCGTCAGCTCGGCTGAGGGGATTTTACGAGTTCGAAGATGATGAGATTAGTTAGCGTTAGGAAGCTGAAGGTGCTTTGGTTCAATTCATGCATGTGAACGTGATTCAACTATATGCAGCAAAGAGTCTGGATCATATCTTGTACCCTATATGTGTAGTTATATACACACCATTTCAAAATATCGACTGATTTTGCTTGCGAGGAAACCCATCAACAATAAATACATCTACATACACATATATTCTCCACTAACAAGCAGTAGTCACAAGCTTCGTGTATTACATACCGAACAGGAATCCCGTACTACTATCTTGATCACTTGGCAATCCGCTCATGTCGAAAGGACTTGAGGTCTAGACTTAAGGTCTGGACTTGGTTATAATACTAGAAGCTATGTACACTGACTAATGACATCGCCTACACCGGGTTTTCAGCTCGACTAGCTTCATAGATAATCCCTTCGACGCCAATTGCGCAAAAGATGCTTCACCTCGTCCGCAACAAAGCCCGAAACTAATAGCCCTGGATTCACCTTGCATAAATACGAGTCTAGAATATACCTTCCGAGAAAGCAGCTCCAGTTCACGCCCAAGGTAATATCCCGTCACCATATATCATTATCCATACTACTTTATTCAATCTCAACCCTCTAAGACTACTCATCGTGCCGTGTCCTCTCGGTTTCACGGCCTAGTGTCCCCGCGTTGATTCGATCGCTTGGCTATTCCGTGTTGGGCACCGTGGTCGGCGTCTTAACGGGGTCGGTGGGGGCCAATCGATTTTCGGGGCGGCGGGCGGGTGGACGTCTGAGAGGTATAATAACCGTAGGACTGGCTGATAGAAGCACGATATATATGGTACACTGCAGGTGTTGTGGATGTGTATTGTGGAAGGCGCGTAGAAGGAATGTTTGAGAGCTAAATTTTGTAGTGAATACCAGAGAGGCGGCTGAGATTTCGGTTGGATGTATGCATGTATGAGACTTTAGCATGTGGATATGAGACTTGAGCATGTGTTTTGCAGGTGGTGCGCCATGCATTCTTTGTGCTTGATGTTAAAATGCGAGTCATGTGCGAGGCATTCGAGGCGTTCCATCCAATTGCCATCACTACATTCTTGTTTCGAGCACTTAGATGGTTACTGAAACAGTAATCTTGAACCACTGCTTCATTTCTCAACTATAGGTTGGCCTCACCGTTTCTATATCTCCATGTGGTGATTTAACTATGCGTTCTGTACCACCTAAAATGGCGATCCCTTCTTTCCTGAGCACAGCCGATGCTTCGGTAAATAGACCCACAATTGTATTTTTAACTGGAGTCGCCGCATCAACCCTCTTGTGACGTATAACCCTACCGTTCGGGAACCACACATGATGATATCGTACACAAGACAAATATACATTTGATGAGGAGTTCATGACAGTAATTCAGTAATAAGAACACCCATGTCATACTAACAAAACTGAATGCATCCATCGCGAAAAATCATCACATGCCCCACCTAACCAAAAAGCCCAGCTGACAGTATAGTGTCAATGAATCCATCGCTCAGTATGCAAGTCTGTCATGGATAGGTTACTTTAGCCTGCCACATATTTTCTAAGATGGCATATTGAATCCCAAGAGTTGAGAGAACGATGGATTTGATGACGTAGTTGAGTTCCTGTACCATGTGAAAACATGCATGGAGAAAACAACACGGGCGATTAGACCTGATGAACAAACACGGCCTTTTGTGCCTGGATGGAGCGCGATGACATGGTATTGTGACATGACATGAGGTGTGGCGTTGCCGAGGCTTAGCAGGATGGAGTGGTGGGACAAGAGTGTAATTTGTTTGCGAAGGTTGAGTTAGATGCCTTGTTATCGATGGGGAAACATTCTATAACAGGTAAGATTATAGATATATTTGGATTGTCATATCTACATGAACCCACCACAAACTGTTAGGTTGAAAGGTGAGTGGTTAGATGTCATGTAAGCACATATATATGGGTGTTACAACCTGGTGCAAACAGTGTCACACACCATATATGTCCAGTTGTGATGTCGAGTATGGTCGGTTTTGAGGCCGGCTTGTCAAATCCATTTTCGTGTACACTTTCCTAGTTTATACACAACCAACCTTGATGTCCAAGGAGGTCAGATGAGGGGATCCCTCGGAGACATTACTGTACCGACAAACATGCGGCGGGAAGTGACTCGTCATGAGGATATTGAATGCGGTCCGAGATGAGCTTAGAACTTGTTTAATATGAGTTCATGGAGATGACCACACGTTACACGAGATAATCAGGATCCGTTAGAATGCCGGTTTGTGTTTTTGTGTTTGAATATGACTCGGCCACATGGATTCCGGTGTTATAAGAAATTCTATTTCGGAGAGTACATCCGAAGATACTTGCATAGGCGAAGTATTTTTAAACGAGAACGAGCGGTTGGAAACCATGTCTGGCTGATCGGGCAAACGACAAACATATGCCAAGTAAATAACAAACACCGACTAACTACCAATACATAAATCACAAGCGAGTGCAACTCAGGAGAACAAAATTTACCCCGGAGAAATGAACCGGTCACCAATGAAGACGATCCGGACATTGATGTGACGAAAATACTGTGATGAACTAATGCCTGTTTGGCAATCGTTTCTGTTTACATGAAGTTGGTTTTGTCTGGTTCTTTGTAACCCCTGACTTGACTACCGACCGGTTGGTGACAGTAGGTCGATGAACCGGAGTGTCGGGTCGCAGAATCTCACGGAGATTTAGTTTTGGTTGTTGGATATACGGAGTGGAGTTGATTTGAAGATACTTGTGGTCTTATCGTTGAGGTATAGTTTCGATAGCGTCGTATCAGTTTCGCCCTATTCAGTGGGGCGTCGGATGCATCGATGCCGAGTTCATGGGCTTGGTAGTTCGTGAAGTGATACATGGGGAAATTTAAGGCTGTTACTAACACTCCTATAGAGATTCGCTTGGGTGATCAAGGTGGTACTAGTAAGTAAACCATTTGAGGTTTCGGTATGGCTAATAAAAAGTCAACATATCGCATTATTTCAACGAAATGATGCTCACTGGCGCATGAATGTGCGTATGTATGTGTAAATATTGAGGTCGGAACACATACGTAAGATTCTTGGCATCTCCAACCTCATCGGTGTTAGTCGTAGCGATAAAGCTTGGCGGGCGATTCAACCCATGTCATTGTGCCAATCACTGCGAATCGAAGGGGCGCCGCTGACAGATCCGCACATCTCCCGCCATTTTCTTTGAACGTCGACGTCAAAATTACAAACTCAGCTACATGTGTATTTGCATATGTATGTACCAATTTATAATCTCCAAGCGCACACGTGAATACCAGCCCCTGGTGCCGCACGCATACAAAGGATTTCCCCCCGGAAGTCCAGATCGCGGCCTATGGTCCGTTTTCCGGGCTAACGGCGCGGGTATTTATACATGATATCGCATGCTGGCAGGCAAGTTGAAAGGAAGGATGTCTCCGACGCGGCTGGCTGTGGCAGGAGTTATGAAGTAGTGATGTTGTGTCCGTGGGGGTTCATAAGGTGATCATCCTCGATAGGGTGCCGTCGGTTTTAATGGGCTTTACGGCGGTATATCCTTTTTAGGGTCCCGATTGGTGCGATTTGCATGATTGATTGACGTGAATATATCTTGTCAGACAATGGGCTAGGTTCCGCTGTGTCGGTTTATATATATGTGCCGGGTTGCCCCTCGAAGGGTTTGTTGAGACGTGTGATTTTCAATTCCTACATGAATCATTGTTGAGGTCCAGATTGCAATCTTCTGTATCAAAGTAAGCTGACCCAACCAAAAGTGACGTTTGTGCCAAAACGTCGTCTTGTTAACTTTAATAATACCGCCAAGCCCGCCCCATCAGCTAGCCCCAGCTAGCTAGCCACCGTCGACATAAAGTGGGCAAAACAAACATCTCCACCCCCTGGCCAGACCAAACTAGCGCAGGCTAATCGGTACGTGAGGCGGCAGTTGTGTGGACTAAAAAAGGTGTAACTGGTGGGTTTCCTCACTTGTTTGTTTGTGGCGGGAGAGACATTCCGCTATCGATAGTTGCTTGTAGTACGCGTAATTCCGTTGTTGAAGAACTGGATGCCAGACAAACTGACTGTGATGATAGACGGGGAGGTCAGTTTTGCCAAGAAAGACACGGATAGCGGGGCCGTTGATGACATAAGAAGGGATGTACGTATGTGCTTGGCTGACTGTGCGCGATGTTCGGTTGTTTGGTGGTGAGAGCGGGGCGCCTGTCTTTTTGTCTTTTTCTTGGCATGGCGATGTATGGACGGCCGAGTTTAGTGGGGACTTGACAAGTTTCTTGGTGTTGTTTTGTATTTACGGACTTGGCCTTGGGACCGGGAAGGCGAAATCTTCCGAGACCGTGGAATAATGGGTTAATTTGTCAGATTCTCGCAACATATGGACAAAGTAGTCAAGTTCTCTTCATGAATTGTATGTATTACAGTGTAAGAACAGATCTCCTCTACGCATTGACTCAAACAACATTGTGAGCAAACCTGTCAGTCACAAATACCTCACTAGCCCGCTATTAACCCCACCACCCGAAGTAAAATCCTCCTATATGTCTGGATGTATAATACAATATCCTTCTCAGCAGGCAACGATCCATCAATCAGGCCATGCATCGATAAGACATGCATTGCCCATCCGCCGTGTTCCAACCCCGGTATCTACCGACTAATCCAACTGCGGGCCGCCCGTGCACCGTCATCGACAAACCAGAGATGCACATGGTTGGTGGGTTTATCGGAGGAACTAAGTCCGACCGATTTTTTTTGGAGCCGCCTCACGTTACGGCGGTTCTTCCTGGTCCGCGGTCTGGGGATTCAATGTGTCGATGAGGATGAGAAGTCATGACATGTCGATTTCATAGTGTTTCTGGATTTGACTATTGACTTTTGCCACGTGACAAGTGTGATCGTGCTCCGACTAGTTCATTAACTAAGAGGTGACTAATCGATTTTTAACCTAATCTACATACTATTCAGGCTAAGAAAAATCGCGACTAAAAAGATCGAGGAATCGTCATAATGACTGGTTTTTTATTTGGTCTATCTTTTGATTTGGTGAGTGGGTGGTCACCCGGGACTTGAAAATCCTGGGTAAAACTTGTCAAGAGATGGCCCCGCCGAAGTATACGGGTTCCACTTGATCCCCCAACTCCTACATGATACTCAAGGACTTTCAGGTTGTTCCTGTTGTTTGAAGTTTATGTATCTTGGCGGTAAGGGAGAAGTTCATATATGGTTGATGTTGTGATATATACGGGCCGAGAACACTAATTTGGGACACTATGTCAGAATAAGAGAAGCAGCCAACCGTACGATACTTCTTTAAGTATCTGTATTCCCCTGATTTATCTCTAGATAAATATGTACATAAATACATCCAACTTCATGACGCCTTCTCCGCTATCACAAACAAGACCGTGCTCAAATCCCGCTTGGCTCATCATCAACTCCAAAATCCCGCCAGAGGTCCTTGCCCCCACCCATCTGTCAGCGGCGTTGATCGTCACATACCTTGCCCTAATCGTATACCGGGGCATGTTTGCCCGCATTGGCATTTAGTTCCCCTCTTCACTAGTTAGTGAGTTGACAAGAACAAGAGAAAAGAAGAAAAAAATGGGAAACAACTTTATCATCTTGTTCTTTTGACAGTTGCATACCTACAATTTGTTTTTATTCTGTCTGGTTGCACAGACTATTCCTCGAGTACTTATCCATTTCCATTGTTTGGATTTTTCAAACCTTTTATTTTTTGTGCTTTTCTAAGTCTCTTTTTTTCCTACGTTGATTCCTTAGAGGGGTGAACTAAGGGCATGTGACTGGTACTTGACTGACTCGCGCGACCTACTGCCACACAACTTTACTTGAAGTAAGAAATATTTTACTAAGTTGTCACTATTACTTCAATCGCAACTTCAGTTCCTATCCATTTCCAATCACACATTCGATCGATCCATCATCATTTTTTTTGGAATCCAGCAAAAGATCGTCCCATACCTGCTCCAATACAACCTGCAGCCACCCATCCATCCATCCGCTTCTAGACTTTTTATCCCCATCTATATACTTGATACAATCCGGACCTCCCCATTTAACAGCCTGCGGTCAATTCAGCCAGCCCTACCTATAATTGTTGTCCACGACGCCTCCCACAATTCATGTGATAGACAAATCGATAAGCTGCCGCCCGTCTCTCCGCCGCATTTCACCCAATTGGCTTTTACTGCACTATTCGTCAGACAGCCTAAGAAAAGAAACCGTCCAACGAGTTACCAAAAAAAGTGACGCCAACGCCGTGCGACAATACTCAGCCGACGGAACCACCCAAAAAAATCGCTAGAATCGTCACAGGAGCCCCTTGCGTTGTCAATCTGACTTGGTCATTGATCGCAGCGACAGGTCACCATTAGGTTACCGACAGGCCTTCAGTCAACGCTACAACGATACACATTTCAAATCTACAATTACCTCTAAAAATGGCGGATCACCAAATGTACAGTGGGCTTCAACACCCACCAGACTCTTTCTACAACGAGCCCCAAAACTCCCAACAACAACAACAACAACCACCAACAATGCCGTCCAATGGTGCAAATTACACTGTTCTTGCCCCTGGTGAAGCACCACCCGCCGCTCTCCTTGCAAACCCACCTACAAGTCCTCGCTCCTGCGTGACATGTCGACGTCGGAAAGTCCGCTGCGATAAGCTCATGCCATGTTCAAATTGCTCAAGAAATAAGACATTGTGTGTTTTCCCCGCACCAGGTCGAGCCCCACGACGACCCCGTGTCCGTGATCCCGATGCGCCGATTCGAAACCCTAGTCAACGGGAAGCAGAATTGTTAGAACGCTTGCATAAGCTTGAGGCGGTTGTGGAGGAATTAAGTAACCAGTTGGAAGATAGAGAACGAACAAGTATGTCGCCGGATGGGAATCCTGGATCGGGCCATAACTCTAGTTCGTCGCCAAGAGGGACACCAGCTTCTACGTCGGCCTTTTCAGGTCGAGAGGCAAGCGTTACTGTGAGAAGAAGACGATTAGAAGATCTACCGACAGAGTCAACGGATACGTTGAATAATACGTTTGGACGTCTTGTGCTCAGTGATAAAGCCAAGGGGCAGTACGTTGCAAACGCATTTTGGTCCAAGTTAACGGAAAAGGTAAGTTGCCGTTTCACACGACGGGAGGAACATATACTAACAAGTCTGTGCAGCTTGACGAAATCAGAAGTTCCACGGAGGATCTCGCGGATGAATCAGATTATAGTGAAGATGAAGTAGCTTCAGCGTCATTCAACGACTCCACATCTACCGGCTCTCTAGATCATCGACACCAGGGCTTCTTTTTCGGCTTCAGTTCGGTCCATTTAAACACAGAGGACCTCCATCCGCATAAGTCGCACATCCCACTTCTGTGGAGAACGTATCTGAGTAATGTTGAACCGGTAGTAAAACTGGTCCATGTACCAACCTGGGAAGTGGTCATTAGGCAAGCCGCAACGGGGGATATTAAGCCGCTTTCATTCCCTCAGCAAGCTATGTTGTTTGCCATTTACTTTTCCGCCATTACCAGCATTTCAGATGAAGAGGCACAAGAACGGTTTATGGCATCCAGAGCGGACCTGCTTACGCAGTATCGATTTGCTTTTGAGCAGTTACTAGCCAAGGCGAATTTCCTGACAGTACCGGATTTGACCATTATCAATGCGTTGGCAATTTTCATTACAGTGGTTCGAACAACCGACAATTCTCGTTTCTGTTGGACTATGACGGCTGTGGCTGTTCGTCTCGCAGAGGCCCTCGGATTGCAGAGAGACGGGACGGCATTTAACCTGTCGATATACGATGTGGAAATTCGTCGGAGAATTTGGTGGATTATCTGCTCTTTTGATCTGCGCGCCTCGGAAGAAAGTGGCACTGACTCGGCGGCCTTGGTATTCAATTGCGATACACGGATGCCGACGAACTGCAACGATGCAGACTTTGGTCCAGAAACCACAGAGTTGAAGGCGAGATCGGGCCCGACGGATATGTCTCTTGCCATGGTCCGCCATGAAATTACCTTCCTTTGCCGCAAAATGATCACCATGGCTAACAATTCGCCGGTTCCGGGCGAACCAAATGCCATCGAGGCCATCCGAGAGCGGGAGATAACCCTGCAGCAAATCAATCAGGACATCCATCGCCGGTACTTCTCTTGCCCTGAGGCTCAAACACACCCATTAGTTGTTCTTGCGGAGAAGATCTTCCGGGTGGTCATTGCTAAAATGTCTTTGGTGGTGTACCAGCCGTTGCTGTTGCATGTGAAAGAAATGAACAAGGAGCAGGATGGAACTGAAAAGAAACCCACCAAGGGCTCCGAGTTTGAAAAGGTGTTGGATAGGTTGTTTGCCTCGGCGGCGGAGATTGTCGATTGTAACCACCTGTTACACACCGAAGAAAAGTTTATACGGTGGAGATGGTTGTTTGCCACATATACGCAGTGGCATGCGGTGACATTTGTGCTTATGGAATGTGGGTACCAACCATGGACGGCTAGTCTAGAAAGAGCCTACCAAATTGTCGACACGGCCTTGAGAGATGATAAAATCATTGAGTTCTCTCGCAAGCCAAACCACAACACTGTTTGGCTCCCGGTGAAAACGCTCCTTTCCAAGGCGCAAAAACACCGTGCAGCTGAAATTGAACGGTTGAGACGTGACCCTGAGGCCATGCGGCTGTTGGACAGAGAGGACTTTCGAATGGCACAGGCTCGGCGTTCATGGTTGTTTAAATGTACAGACCAAGATATCTGTGACACACGCCAACGATGGTTAGATCTTGTTGGTGTTACATTGCCACATGTGCAAGACGGCCCTTGTGACTCGGGTAGTCTGCCACCACAGACCATGGACAACGACATTTCGACGCCAGCTTTCGATTTGATGCATAGCGAGACAAGTGAGGTGCATCAAGTGCATGGATCAGAAAATGAAAATATGCAGTTGAACGAGATGATGCACCAGCCAGTGGACTCAATGATGCTTTGGAATATCATTGACCAGGACGCCAAGAGGGTCATTCTTGACGGTGCTCGTCCGGGAAATTCACAGCCGGAGCAGATGGGTGGACCAGCTGGATTAATTAACGGAGCCATGATGAATGGTCACTTGCCGCAGCAGATGGGAGGCGGACAGATGCCGGGTGGACAAATGCCAACTCAGGGTATGCCTCCACAACAAATGTCTGTGCCAATGATGCCTGGAGGTCCTCCTCACCATCAAGTTCCTCACCCACAACAAATAGCAGTAAACCAACAGCAATCTATTAACCGTCTGTCAATGTCACCACACTCAATGACAATCCCTTCTTCTGGTCCCTGGGACTGGCCACAGAGCTGGTATAACGGGCAAGCATCTCGCGGAAACACATCCCAGATGCCGCCGGCAGCAACTACGAGTCATCTTAACGTCGGAATGACGGGGATGCAACCAGGCATGGTGGGCTCGTTGATGATGGGAGCACCGGACATGGAGTTGGACAATAATGAAGGGACGATCAACTGGGGTGATTTTCAAGAAACGTTGAGGTCGATGCCTGGGCAAGGCGTTTTTCAGGGCCCGACAAGTGGGATTTAGTAGCTTCTATTTGACGGGTTGATTGAAAAGTTGGAGTGTAGAAGGCGTTATACGGGATACATTATATATATATAGACTTGCATAGATATGAGATATCCATCGGTGAATTTATGATTACTGATCTAATTGTTCCTTTCAGCTAATATGCAGGGATGGCAGGGTATGACCCCTGGCGGTTGTGATGTCACTCAGACACGGCAGACGGCAGACGGAAGATGATGAGCAAAACTAGATATAGGGGATGAAGTTTATGAGGCTCACTTCAAAGAACAACAAGCTGGGTAATTAGAAGGAAATGGCTGGGCTGAAGAATCTTAATCCCGCCACCTTGGTGCCTGGAAGGAACACGGAGCTAGCTAGGCAAACGGGTTCCCCGCGTTTATAGTGGCGCAACTGGTTTTTAAAGTGCATCTAAGTCCGGAATAGAACCTGACTCATGTCACAACCAACGAAATGGCTCCCTCCGCAACCAACAAGACAAAAACTCTGGATTCTCAACAACCAGAGCAAATGCTACAACCACCCACTACAACGCGTCGTTCCCGCTCGAGAAAGAGAGAGGATTCGCCACATTCAGCCTGTTGCGACGAAAGTGATGCGTATGTTGACGGCGACCAATCTGAATCGGATTTTGCAAGTGAACCTGAACCAGCCCCAGTGACGAAGAAGGTTAAGAAGGATACCACCGTGAAAAAGAAACGAGTGGTTGTTAAGAAAGTTCCGACGGAAGATCAGATTGAGGAATCTATGTCGCGATTGTTACCGTTGACGGGTGGGCGGATTCCGATACCGTGGAAGGGGAGATTAGGTTATGTAAGTCTTATTATGGTGATGATCTTGAGTAAATACTAACTTTCTAGGCTTGTTTGAATACATACCTCCGTGCTCAGAATCCACCCATCTTTCCTAACAGGACATGTCGAATCGCCTCACTTCTCGAACAGCGACATCCCCTCCGGGATCCCACAGCGCCACCACACCCGGTTAAAAACCGACCAGACAAGTCAAAGCCGGCGTCCATCGAGCGCGGCGTGGCATATGTCCAGTCTCTTGGCCTCGCGAATATCAAGGATCTGGAAACAATGATCCGATGGAACGCGAAGTTTGGAATCCACTTTATGCGACTTAGCAGTGATATGTTCCCGTTCGCAAGTCACAAGGAATATGGATATAATTTGTCTTTTGCGGACGAGGCGTTGAAGAAGGTTGGAAAGGCGGCTATGGAGGGGGAGGTTAGAGTTACGATGCACCCGGGACAGTATACCCAGCTAGGGTCACCGAGGAAGGAAGTGGTTGAGAATGCGGTGAGAGATTTAGTCTATCATGAAGAACTATTGTCTCGGTTAGGTCTCGAGGGACAGTGGGATCGTGATGCGGTCATGATCATCCACCTTGGCGGAACATTCGGTGACAAGGCGGCTACATTGGACCGCTTTAGAGAACATTATCTCAAGCTAAGCGACGCTGTTAAAAGGAGACTAGTCCTCGAAAACGACGACGTCTCCTGGTCCGTCCACGATCTCCTCCCCATCTGTGATGAATTATCCATCCCGCTAGTCCTCGACTTCCACCACCACTCCATCATCTTCGATGCCGAAAAACTAGCTGAAGAGGGAACCACCGACGTAACCAATCTCTACCCGCGTATCTCCGAGCTTTGGACCCGGAAGAATATCCGCCAGAAAATGCACTATTCCGAGTCGCGCATCGGGGCAGTAACCGCCCGAGACCGCCGTGCCCATTCCGAACGGGTAAAGGAGCTTCCACCCTGTCCAGATGATATGGATCTGATGATTGAAGCGAAAGATAAGGAACAGGCAGTCTTTGAGTTGATGAAGATATATAACCTGCCAGGATGGGAAACTATCCAGACTGTTGGTGAGAATGGTGAGGGTGGTGATCGCGCCGTCTATTGGCCCGAGGGACAAGATGAGTTGATGAAGATGGGGAAACGGAGGGTTAAGAAATTGGTTGAAGTCGAGGTTAAGGCGGAAGATGCCACTGAGGAGGTTCCCGCAGGACGACCCAAGAGAGCACGAAAGGCAGTGGTTAAAACTGAGGAGATTGAGGCTGCGGAAGTCAAGGATGAGGAAGTCGAGGTTGCCCAAGCGAAGCCCAAGCGAACCCGTAAAGTAGCGGTGAAAACCGAGGAAGTCGACACCGTCATCGAGGCTCCCAAACGGACAAGTAAAACCGCCGTGAAAACAACCGAAGTCGCCGTCGCTGTCGCCGCCACTGAGTCAATGCCCAAGCGAACCCGCAAAACGGCACCTAAAACGGAAGATGTTCCTCTTCCATCTGTCAAGTCTACGACCTCCCGTTCTCGCTCGACCTCTACTAAACCTTCTGAAGCCGTTGTATCTACAAGACAGACACGATCACGCAAGACATCTACTGCTACATAGCCAACCATAGAATATTGTATATATAGATTTCCTAGAACCTTCTCCTTTTAACTACTGGTCTTCCTGCAATTGTTTGTACTGACGGGCTAGCCACGTGTTTTGTTGGCTCGGAGGTTGACGCCTCTAATGACGATCGTTTGCCGTCTTTTTTGTTACTGATAATACCGATACGTTTTGGTTTTTGGGCGCTTGGTAGCGAGGTGTCTCTCGTCTCCTCGGTTATCACCGGAACTACATTTTTCTTCTCCGGCGTTTTTGGTCTGTCTATAGTCTCTTCAATCTCCTCCTTGACAACCCTCTTTCGCCCAATCATTCCAATCTTCTTTCGTTCTCCCGGTTTCTTCTTCTCCGGTGAAGACTCACTAAGTGATACTGTCCTTGCTCCACTCCCGCTACTCTCCCCTTCATCCTCTGTGACCCGAGCGAACCGTTGAAGTTTCATCGGACTAACCGGTACCGGTGGTGAGGATAGCCTTGCCCGATGAAGAACCGAAGGGCTTTCTGGGGCCGGCTGGAATCCGTCGTCGCTGTCTTCTGATGCAGTTTCCTCATCATTGATCGTCGATAGACGTTGTGTTCCGTAAGCTTGTTTCTTAAATGGGGAGCCTATAATAGACTTCGATAAGGCAGATTTACTCGGTGAGGAATTCAGAGATCGTGCAACTCGATTTTTACTAGGTGATGACCCAAGTGACGTCATACCCCTATCGTCGTCTGACATGAACATAGGTAGCTGGCTACTTGTCACCACCATTCTTGGTGTACACGTTCCCTCCTCAACTCGTGTCCACCACATCTCTTCTTCCTGTCCACATGTAGCCGGGATGATACTTCCAGTTTGAAATACCTCTTCCATCATTCTCTCAGTGTCATCCATCCCTGGATGATATCCATTCCGCCAAATCTCCATATCAAATGGCGCCAGACCGGGGACACGTTCGCGGGCTTGGGCTCTACCAATAGGTTTCTTTCCATTGCCGAGAGCAAATATGTTGTTCAAAGGGATTCCCATTGCCTCTGTTTTATCCAAAAGTCTAGTAATGGCAACGTCTTTATCATGAATGATCTTCAACAACGCCGCAAGTTGCCCCGTAAGTTGTTTATGCGCCGAAATTAACGGCAGCACAATACCCGCCCCCACGGCCTGAGCCGGCCCCCGTCTCAAAAACATACGCCATTCCAAATCTCCCACATTCAAGCCTCTCGGTAACTTGGCTGTCACTTTCAACGTAATCCCGTCGTCATCGCCATCTTTACCAGTTAACTTTGCCGTGCTTGATACGGTAATCGACGTTTCGCTATGTCCCGGGTCTGATGGGTCAAAGGCGCGCTTGATGGCTTTTATGAAAGTTGACATGTTTTCGGTGCCATCACTGGGGTTTAATGTTGTTTTCTGGTCGTAGGCGCGTTTAGAAATTTCGCTGTGAGAAAGGCTTTCGGTCCAGATGCGGGATAGGTCTGTGAGGTGAATTGAATAGCTTGACCGCGTGAAGCTATATGACGTTAATAACAATGGGAGTGTTGGTGATGCGACAGGCAGAACGCGCCATGGACTCTGGTTAGACATTTTGATAACGTGTTGTTGTATTGAATAACGTCGAAATGAAGGAATCGAACACCTAATTGTTTGGCTATATGTATATGTATGTATGAACAATGTCAAAGAGCTATAAGTACCTCCAGAACAATCCCCTTAAATAGGCAGTAACACAACCCCATATTTCCCCACAATAGGCAACCACTCTAACCAAACCCTCTATATCATGACATCATTCACTATTCACACAATGAAATGTCCGGCCCGTATCTGTACCACAGCAAGCCATCTTAACTGCTGCAGCTTTTTCAAGGCCAGGAAGACAAAAGTCTATACTTTTCGGCACGGAAGCTATCACGTAGCTCCTGGATGTCTAGTCGCGAGTCAGATTGGGAGTCTGGCACTACTAGAGTCCTTTGCTAGCCGGTGGGATGTTTTAGGTACGACATTCACATGAAAAATAAAGTTGTTCGTATTTTTTTTATTTCATTTTTTGTTCTTGGAAGGAAACAACGCCTGTTTTGGATATCTGATCTTATTTCATCGAATTGATGCAGACCTGTGAAATGATGACTGTTAGCTTCATGTACAGAAAAAGAGAAAGAGAGTTTTCCATTGCGACCGCTGTTGACGGACTGCAGCCTTTTATAGGCGAGTCTCCACTATCAACAGGGGTCTCATTGCCATCAGTGCCCAGAACCCCGCCATTTTCTTCACATGATGCCCCTCCAACAAAACATCACCAAACACCAATCCAACGGCAATGGCAATGACACAAAGAGGAATTTTATTTCATGAATCCGTACCCTTTTTCCATTCTCCAAAAAGAAACCCAAAAGAAATCCCCAGAAAGCCACCCTTTAACGGACGGGCGACCAGACGTTCTTCAGGTGACCGTCACGCTGAGCCAGACGGTTAAGAGAGTCATCGCCCTCGCCCATAGCGCGAACGAAGCCAGAAAGAGCGTAGACGTGGTTCTCGCCCTGGATGGCGCGGCCGTTCTCGTCAACCTTGGCGATGGAGATCTGCACGGAGGCGTGATCCTTGGCCTTGATGATGCGGTTGGTGGCGCTGCACTTGCGGGGGACGTAACTACGGGGTCGGTCAGTATGTGGTTGTTGAGAGTTGCGCGGTGTAGATTCTCTGGATTGGCTATGGCTTGGTGGGTGTTTCGGTGGGTTGGTTCGATTGTTTGGTGGCCGTCTCGGTGGTAGAAGTCGGTTGTCGAGCATATTCGCAGTTGATTTCCCAAGCACAACCTCAGTACTGCATCCACTGATCCCCAAAAATTCCCCGCCTAATCCATATCCGCAGTCGTCCTTGTCGTCATGATTGTAGTCGTTTGCATCGTAATCGCCGAAATGTCGATAAATCCAAGACCATGATAAACCCAGAGAATCTCCCCCAAATTCGACAAAAACTCACAGGTCCACGATTTCGCCCTTGTCGTTTTCCATTTTGGCAAATATGTGATGAATCGAAGTGAAAAAAGGTTCGGTTGACTATCAAGAGGGGGATTCAAAATCAATCGAAATTCAGAAACCGCCTTAGCAAATGCCACTCTACCAGAAACCAGTAGGATTTCCCACTGCTGTCCATTTGGTGGGGCTACAGGGTGCAAAAATTCGCTATGCTATTTGTGTGGGCAGCCAGGGCAAGGATCACGTGAGAGTACGTTCTCCGCTTTTCCTGATCACGTGCTAGGCGTGTCTCATGTTCCTGGGGTTAGTCGGGGTTGATTAGGATCAGGATCGTGACGCGTGCCTGATGGAACCCGCGTAACCCTAACATATGTCCCTTGAGGAGTATTGATTTTCGCAAACGGAAGATACCCATTTCCGGAAATACTCAATAGGAACATCATGACATCATTGATTTCTCAAACCGCATACATCATAACATGCACCCATATGATTCCTACCCTATTCCAATAGGTAACATTTCAACCCGATAAATAAATTTAAAGTGTTTTCGCAATTCCGTCTGCCCATCCGCACCATCCCGGGCGCCCTCCGTAGGATGAGTGTACAGCCAACAGGCGCCCCTGTGATAAACCCGTCGCCCAGTCGCCAGCCCCAACTGGATGTATTTGCATCGTCCTCTCCAGACCCACTCGCTACAGCCGGCCGCAGAGTGGGTCATTTGATTATTCCTGATGAGATCCCTACTTTGAACTTTGATAGGCCGGTAGTTGAGACGACTGAGACACCGGCTGTGGAGGTTACGAAGAAGCCGGCGAGAAAACCGAGGGCAAAGAAACTTGATGCTGATGGGAACCCTATACCACCCAAGCCAAGGGCGAGGAAATTGGATGCGGAGGGGAACCCAATTCCGCCGAAACCGAGAGCTAAGAAACTTGATGAGAATGGTAATCCAATACCACCCAAGCCACGTGCGCCTCGCAAGAAGCCAATGAAGGATGCTACCGACACAGGTACAGATTCACCTGTAGGGTCGACCAAGTCTACAAGAAAAGCACCAGTGTCCCGAAGTAAAACTGCATCCGTAACCGGGTCGGGTGTCAAACCCCGGAAGCCAGTTGACTATGATGCCCCCCTTAACTTGGAGACTGCCCTCCCGCGCCGAAAATCTTGGACCCCGCCGCCACCGGATACAACCATGAATAGTGACTCCTTTTTGTCAGAAAGTGCCAACACACAGGCAAAAGAAAACAAGAACAAAGGCAAGGTTCTTTTTGCTGGGTTGAAAGATAACTATGGTTGTCAAGATACCGGTGAGAGTAGTCGCTCTACATCTACTACGGAGCTACCCTTCAAAAAGCGCAAACTCATCGAAATGTTACCGTCCAATGGCATGTCCGAGGTCTCCAACAAAACAACAGCAGTATCGGCGCCTAATGCCATTAAAGCCCCTCGCAAGAAATTCTCAACGATGACAGAACATGCCATAGCACAGTACGACAACCACGTTGATCTTTCTTACATCACAGGCTATCAAGATCCGGACCTTGCCCAGGAACCTAAGCCAGAAGACGCAGAAATAGGGAACATGAAGATGAAGAGACGACGGAAAAAAGAGAAGCCGGTAGATCCGTCAAAGATACTGTATTCCCCGGGAACGGCGATGAGACAGGCTGACCAACAGGACTTTCTCTTTGGAACGAGTAGTCAGTTGGTGAGGGAGGATTCTCCGGGGTTTGTGCGGGAGTTACAGGCGGCGTTGGAGGAGTCCAGAAGAATGCAAGATGAGTTGGGTATGGACAGAAATGGCGAAGACCGCAAGGCAAACAAGATGTGGATGGAGGCTTCGAAGGGTGATTTAGAGGTCATGAATTTGGAGGCGGATGAATCGTTGCCGTTAATTAGAGATGATGAGACAGCGAAAGAGGGACTTGGTATGGATGAGTCTTTGTTGATAGAGGACCGGAAAGCACCAGTTGAAGCGGACAAGCTTCTTTATGCCCCAGATTCTTTTCCTTCTCTTGGCGATAGGAAATCGGATAAGGAGAGCCGTCTTGTCAAGGCCGAAGATCCTATTGTTCCCGGTAAAAAAGAGGTTGCATCTCCAGAGAACAAGCCTGTACGTGCTACAGACTCATTTCCATCACTTAGTAGGAATAATCTTATGAAGGAGGGTGAGCCTATTCACGTGGATGACTCTTTTGTATCTGGCAAAGGGAAGTCACCGGTTCAGATGAGACAGCCTCTCCATGTTGCGGATTCGTTTCCCTCGCTGAGTGGAAAGGTATTTATTAGGGAGGAACAATCTGTGAACGTGAAAAACTCGTTCATACCGGCCATAGACCAACCTCTGATTCCACTGGATAAACATATTGAGACTAGTGATTCATTCCCAGTGCTTAGAGATTCGACACCAAATCTTGCAAAGGGTTCTCTCCGCGCCGGTAGCTCATTTCCTGCAATCAGAGAGCGCACTCCACCAATTGATAACCAGCCTATTAATGTCGAAGATTCACCGCCATTAGTTCAACTACGGGCATCAGTTGAAGACAATGCCTGTGTCACTTTCAAGCAGGACGAATCACCAGATGATTCAATTGTGTTCATGGGGACGGCAGCCGCCCCGAGTCAGTTAGTTCCATCGGTCCCTCTGCCACCAGTGTCTAGACAAACTGGGTTCAAGACGTCGGCTTCAAACTCATTTGAATGGCCTGCCACATCACCGGAGCCTATACCCGGCCCACCAAAACAGCCACATGAGATACCCGGGACACCGGAGGAAGATGACGATGACGAGTTTCCCGATATTAATGTTGCTCTCGGGCTTCCGCCATCTCAGGCGAGGGTATCGGCACGGGGACCAAGTATGTCACAATCTCGGAGGCCAGCAGCGTCCCAACCACGTGGTTTGAACATTCCAAGTCCATTTGATCAGGATAGTGATGGGGTTGTTAACCTGTTGCCATCATCGCCTATCAAAATCCCCATTAGATCTTCACCCGTTAGAGGACAACCTGTACCACGGAGCCCGGATTTAAATGTTGCGGTGCCTGATGTGGACTTTAACTTTTCTGATTCTGATATTTCTTTTTCAATATCACCGGTTAAGCCAAAGGCCATACAGAAGCCGATCGGCGCTACGCCCCCACGGAATGATTCACCCGGCCCATCACATGCTCCCGAAACCGACTCTCGTGACGAGACCCCGGACTGGGACACCATGACTGATACCCAGTTATCTGCCCGGGTTTCCAGTTTTGGCTTCAAGCCCATTCAAAAAAGATCAGAAATGATTTCCCTACTGGCATCCTGCTATACAAAACGGCCTGGCGCCTTTCAACCACCATCTGTATCCACATCCGTCTCGGCAACAGCAAACTTCACAACAAGTTCCCAACATGGAAAGAAAAAGTCTAAAAATGATGACTCAGTCTGTTCAATTCCACAAAAACGGTCAAGACGAAGTAAAGACGACATATTTTCAGACACAGATGACATAGATGCCGACGTTGAGCCTGTGGCGAAGAAGGGTTGTGTCGCGAAAAATAAGGGGAAGGGTAAAGCTGGTGTAACTTCAAAGGTTACCAGCCCTGTAGCACGAACTCGTGGCCGAGGTTCTCCTAAGAAGACTAAAGAGAGAAGGTCAAAGTCACCGACCAGGAAAGCGACACGGAAGACTAAGACATCAGCTTCACAGGCTTCTGCGATAGAGATCGGAGACTCCGAAGATGACTTTCCCTCTCTTCGTCCTAGGTCTCCGAATAGAAATCTCGATGCTGATTCGTCAATATCGGATAACGGTTATCTATCAGCCGCCCATGCTGGGTCGGATACACACATAGGTGATGTCTCTCTTGCCGTCGACAGTGTATCCGGCAAGAAAATCATGTTCAACGCCATATCGGAGGCCGTCCAGACAGCCACTCGTACACGAAACCCCGCGAATCCGTCGTGGTATGACAAGATTCTATTGTTTGATCCCATTATTTACGAAGACTTGATGGAGTGGCTCAATGACGGAGAATTGGAAAGAGTGGGCTTTGATCATGGAGTTAGTAAAACTGACGTTAAGGCGTGGTGTGAGGCAAAGAGCATTTGTTGTGTGGACAGAGAAACCAAGAGGGGAAGGTCGAGGAAGGCAATGTAGGGTAATGAGTTATGATATATAGATTTTAGTTTTGTGTTTTATTTTTGGTGACTTTAATTTGTGATGCCATTGGCTTAGTATTGAAGAATTTCTCGTGAAGTATTGACACATGGGTGTGAACGGCGGTCATGGTGAGTGCTAAGTGAACCCGAGAATCTTTCGGACGATCAATAATACTATACCATACCACCAACGACAAGTAGACTATAGGTTACTAGCATGACACCAAAATAAGTGCTACCTGAAGATTGTTATGTAAGGCCAATAGATGTAGTCCCTCTTGGAAGCACACAGTATGCATAATTTGGCATTAACAATGTAGCACACTAATCTCCCTAGGCCATTCAAGAGATTTGATAAAGTCACTACTAGAGGCAACCAGTAAATACAGCCATCTTGGCAGATCTAGGCTCGCGTCGCTGAAGATATTCTATTAAGATGTGGGTGGAACATCCCATTCACAGATGTCTTGTCTCTGACGTGGATTCGCCAAGTGGGTGAAGAAGCCACCAGGTACCCGGAAGTAGTAAGACTCTTCAATTTAACGTGATCGAATATTGATTTACCTGTAGCTCGGCCGGGTACTACATATATGCGTAGTATCAAGAGACAAAGAATCTCATCTCATCTTACAGTACCTGAATTCATGATGATGGTGGTACTCGGAATTGACGGTACCAACGTATACATTAGAGGCACCACCGGTGCTCAAAATCAGGAACTGCGTTTCAGGTCATGTCAAAAGTATCTAGCTGCATTTGTATATTCACCGTTTATTGGGGTAATCATGACGTCATTCTCGTTGGGTTCTTGAATTTCATCTGATGTTGATTGGAACTGGTAGCTGGTCTAAAAGAATCGATATAGTTCACCAAAATAAATACTGAATAAACCGGATGAAGATCAGGTACCTGCAGCCAGAATGACCCGCAGAAGTCTAGTCAAGTAATATGGCGATGAGTATGTTGATGGCGGACCTCAGCCGATGAGACAGAACGAGGCCATTGGTTGAAGGGCTATTGATACAGGATTCTGCATTCAGGTCCAAGTCGGTAACACGGGAACACTAGCGCTAGGTGGTTGTCATAACTGTTGTGTTTTTGGGGAAATAAGCTTAACAGGAGTATAATAGTGTCGCTCAGGGCGAAGCTTAACTGCCAAAATTTTATGCTCTGGCACAAAAACACTTGTTCAGTGGTTATGGTTAAAATACTTTTGGAGAAAGATACACATCTAGGGCTCGTTCAACGGGGTTGATGTAAGTGTGTAACCTAACAGAGCCATGCATCTGATTTTGCTAGGTGCGCGGAATTACGTAGACCTCATTCGCCAGACAACTACACATGATTCGGCTCAGATGACGTTAGCCGGTGACACTGATAAGGGTTACTATCCGACGAACCCAAAGGCAACACCGAGCGAGCGAATTAAGCGGAGACGTGCAACCGGACAGCTCAATGACCTTTTGCGGACTGCAAATTGTTGGGAATAGAATGGTGACACGACATCTGAATGACAGCTGCTTGTGATCAGAGCCGGTAGCTACCAAGAGAGTGGATGATGGGAGCAGAATGTCTCAGAGACAGGCATCTGATTGACGGACATGATTACGCATTGACTTAGGCGATGGCACACGGCATGGGGTTTGGGAAGACGGGTTACCCCACCTTTTGCGGATAGAGGGAGAACTGTATGTGCATATGTAAGTTGTTTCGTGATGCGGTATATCTAGACATCAGTTTCCCAAAGTGTAGACGCCGATGGCCGCATAAAACAAGGCGGAATACATACATGAACCCAACGATTGACAAGCTCTACCGAGCCCAATCAATGCTTCAGCTTGGCCTCATCACATATGCACATAATCAATCAATCCAGCGTTCAGAAACTAACCCACCCGTCAATCACCGGTCGCCTTTCCCCTCTCGTCTGTCACACCAACCTCATTAGGCTTCCCAAGGCTCGTGTCATTTAACCCAAAGTTGTACACAGATAACGCCCATGTACTATGATAGTTACACCCCGTGGGTTCTGCTCAAAGAAGCAACTTGCCTGATGGCGAGCATTGTTGGATTTTCCCCACTTCTTTTCGGCGGGCTCTTGCTGGATAGGGTGCTATGACGGAATGTTATGGGCTAGGCTGTAGGATGATGTCTGGAGTATTTAGCTACTGGGATTGTTCATGCTTGAAGCGCATTCAATCGTCTTTTAGTTTTGCATTTATTTTCATCTTACAATCATTTACACATCGCTTCGCTGATATATTATCTTGTTTACACATTGAAAGCTATCCAAGTCGCCCACAATGGTTTCTTCTACAACGTCTCCCGATGTCCGTCCCAAGGGTATGTCTATAATGCAGTCACCCCACTTTAAGTATGCTACCTGCTAACCAACAAAATCAGGAATCCTCAAAAACGTATCCTACCACGGCTCTCCCCCGACATCTCCCACCTCTGCTCAAAATGATCGCGAACTGACGCAACAAAACACTCAAAAAAACGCCGGCTCCCGTCGTTCCTCCTCCGCTGCCCGCCACGCGGTGACCCGCCGTCCCTCCCACGCCGTTCCTCATGATGAATCCGCTCCCCGCCTCAAGTGGGACGAAGCCAATATCTACCTCACCGAGCAGGAGCGCACTGCCAAGATGAAGATCGATGAGCCCAAGACTCCCTATGTCCACCACTACAACATTGATGACGAGGGTGACCTTGACGGCGATATCCCAGGCATGGACCTCGGAGAGCCGGAAGAGAAGGTGCCGGAGGCTAAGCCTTCATCAAGAGGCCGTGCAGTTCATGTCCCTGAGGCCCTTATTGCGGGGCATGAACAGGAGGCTTTTGATGCGCTTTCACCAGAGGAACAGGAGAAGCACCATCAGTTTGAGGAGTTGCGGAAGAAGCATTATGACATGAAGAATGTTGCTGCTCTGTTAGCGCATGCGACGGAAGAGGAGGATGAAGATGAGGAGTTGGATGATGCGCCACCGCCGATGCCTCAGCTTCCCCCTGGACTCAAGTAAAGGGTCGACGGTATAATCATGTTCTTGGGTTGGCGTTGGGGATATCCCTTGTTTTAAATTGAGTAAAGATATTATGATAGCAATATTGAAGGTATGCGAGGAAATGAATATATTGTAACAGGCACCGGTTGAACACTACAAGTCTGCAATTTCGTTATATATGTACTAGGCGTGACTTTACAGCTTTCCCTGTCTCGCCAGCTCAATCTTTCTTACTGTCTCTCCTTCTTTAAAGCCACCCTTAGAAGCGCACCACTTCCCCATCTCTCCAACCTCGATTTTCTCAGTGTGATCTGGCCATGGGCATGGGCAATGGTGAGGAGCGTCGACACAAGCGAGGGTATCAGGGCAGAGGTATTTGTCGCAGTTGTCTATGTGAATTGAAGAAAGATGGTTAGTTGGTTAGGTCCCAGTAATCTTAGGAAACAGTTTGTGAAACCGTCCGGACTTACAGGAGTTGAACATCTGGCGATAACCACTAGAATCGCTAGCAGCCTGCTGAGGACTGCGACGACCTTGATTTTCCTGGTTGAACATTTGCCCGAAAATGTCGCCGAATTGCGCCTGCGCAAGGCCAAAAAAGGCAAGGACAGAAAAGAGACCGAACAGATTCATGACTTCTCCGTGTATCTCAAGTAGAGTACATCACAATCACGAGATAGAAGAGCACAAGTTGGTTGCTGTTGCTGCATCGCTGTCAAGAAGGTCGCGAGCTATGACGGTGTTAGATGAACCCTAGGCCTTATCTTATCTTAGCGACTGGGGTGAGCAACACATAACCCTTGTCTGTTGGAAAATAGTGGAGTAGAATTGACCAATCAGAACACGAATTATGGTTCATCATTTTCGCAGGCTAGATCACAACGCCGACAGTATCGAATCCGATCCGGAACCCGGAATATCCACGACGCCCTCGGAAAATCGACCGCGACAAGCTCGGAAAACTCAATGTCTTTGTCGCAGCTTCAAAGACCGTTCGCGGCGGCCGTCGCCGGGCTGCGCACCCCAAGGGTGGGCTTCAGTTTAGTCTTGGCGCACCGGCCGGCGGTGATGCCCATGGTGCAGGTTAATGTGGTTAATGCGTTGGCGGAAGGTCGGAGACATGCCTCCGTGAAGGCTCAGGGTGCTTACAAACATCGGCCTAAGCGGACGCACCCCAAGAAGATGGGTGCGAAGAGAACTGGTGGTAAGTGGGATTGATGGCGTGGGACATGGATGGTGGCTAATGAGGTACAAATATAGATCAATACGTCGTTACCGGTAACATTCTCTACAAGCAATACGGTACTCTTTGGTGGCCTGGCGAGAATGCCATTATGGGTCGCGATCACACTATCCATGCCGCTGTCTCTGGCTATGTCAAGTACTATCGGGATCCCAACCGCCACCCTGACCGGAAATACATTGGTGTAGTCTTCAACAAAACCGACAGCCTCCCCTACCCCGTCCACGCCGAGCGGAAGCGCCGTCTCGGAATGACACCCATCGAAGTCCCCGAGACCCCCGAACCTGCGCCCGTATCCATCTCCGGTCTTCCATCCACGGTCGTCCGTGACGACCCCCGTCGCGCCGGACCTCCACAGGTTCTTCAGTTACAGGAGGATTACACATACCGGGAGTCCGCATGGGCAATCGGAAAGTTGGCCCAGACTACAGGATTACAGTTGAAGAGATTCAAGAGTCGCAGACAGTTCTTCAGACATAGACGGTACACCCAGGAGAAATACTTGGCTGGCATGAAGAAGGCTGCTAAGTTGCGGGTTGAGAACGAGGGTGCTGAGGATGAATGGGTCAAGATGGCTCGGGATAAGGCCGCTAAGGGTGGTAAGGGCGGTAAGGGTAAGGACAAGAAGAAGAAGGCAAAGGGTGGTAAGGTGCGGGCTAAGAAATAAAGTCCGGGGGACTATGTTTGATGATCGGACTGGGTAGATTCCGGGCCGATTCAGTGTATACTAAACAATGTATTATTTTGGTTATTTTTTCCTCAAAGTCAGAAGCCAGGCTGCGCAGTGCACGTGGGGTTGAAGAGGTTGCATTTGGGGTCACATGTGGACGGAAATCGTGGGATCTCGAGGGTGGGTTTTAAGTTTTATGTTTTTTTGCTGGTGTGGGTGGACAAGACATGAAAGAAATAATACTGGTTGTTTCGCGCGCTGAACATGATTCGAGATATTATTCTTAATTCCATTAACAGAGTTGAAAAAGACGTCGAATCAGACTTGTAGCCGATCAACCTTTACCCAGACAGGGGCCATCATTGCGCACCTGACGTCATGTGCACTTTCACAGCCAGCATATCTAGTGGAGAAGAAAATCCGTCAATTGACGAACTCACCTGGACAATTTGCACGGGAAGGATCATATGGGTGATAGAAGCTCGGATTATGAAACCGGTGACTTTATTTGTTTGTTGATACAGGTTGCCATTTGTACGTATATATTAAGTCTCACCAGTCATGCATAGCATCACAGGAATTTGCCGGGTGGTTGTCTGGTGATTGGATGGAAGGTTCCTCAGCTGGAAAGGAAGAGGCTGTATATGAAAATGCTCTTTCATATCATGTGATGCCGTTTGTATACATCCAATGTACAATGTAGGTTTAATTTGACGTCTGTTGCGTTCTTGCGTCTTCCTGTATGTACAGGTTGGACCTCTATTCTTTCGCTTCTCCCGATATATCTTCCATGATTCCCAACTCAATACTCTTTGAAACTACGCAATTCATATCCCAAACCTCGCAAAATGACGACATCTGCTTCGGAGCTTTTGAGGGATGATATCTCTCGGCTAGATCTTGAAGATGTCGGAGACTCAACACCGACTATCTCGGAATACTCACCTAAAGCACAACCGTCAGACACTACTATACATGACAGATCGCCAGCACCTCCACCTATAATAATCCCCCAGAATCACAACTTTGTCAAGACTCCAGGACATTCATATCGGCGGAGCAAATCCAACTACTTTGAAATAGTAGACGGGGGCCCAGAACGATCAACCGAAGACGTCACCACCGTAGAGTAAGTCAGATACATTATGACAAGTCCCATGTCTAACACCCATAGTATCGTTGCGATCCCATGTCCTGGTGTATTGGACCGTTACTCAACGTGGTCCCGCAGTGACCCCGTAACATCCCTCTACGAAAGATCTCGTCGGTCCATCCCAGATACAACCCCCCCACGGATCCCCAAACTGACCGCAGCAACCTCCGCCCGCGTCGAAGTTACCCATTCCCATGCCAACACACCCATATGGGTACGAGATCTTATTCGACGGGATAACCCAGAAGCGAGAGTCTTATTAGCTAGGTCTGATGAAGTTAACACAGAGACTACGTTGGAAGGACTAGCGGATAGTTTGCTCAAAGAACTTCTAATGGTGCGGGTTAGACAGAGGAGACCAGTGCCACTTTTCTTCATGTGTCACAGTGTTGGTGGCTTAGTAGTAAAGGTAGCTCTGATGAAGGCTAGGAAAGATCCTAAGTATGAAGAGTTATACCACAACTGCTTTGGGGTAGCGTTCTTCGGTAAGTACCTTGCTCAAATCTTACACGTTAGTCCTAACATGTACCATAGGAACCCCGCACCGCGGCTCCATCTATCTATCTATGCGTGACATATCCGAAAGCGTCAAGACTCTACTACACCTGAGCAACCCTCTAAGTCCCTCTCTGGTCTCTGACCTTCGCCCTAGCAACCAAAAGCTTCCCGACCTCAACGATGAATTTCGCGAACGATGCAGTGACATGCAGCTGTGGACGTTTTATGAAACAAAAGACTCTGAAATCACTTGCCTTGCTCCGTCACCACCTGCGAGTAACATATCTGGTCCTTCCCCGATTCTAAGAGAAACTAGACGGGCCATAAGATTGTCGGCCTCAATTACAGCCATTAGGTCAGCTATTGTAGGGAGCCGGCATGAAAAGGTCTATCCACTCCAGACGGATCATCGATGTGCTGCTTCCTTTGGAGAGAAGAATTGGCATACTCGGGCGGTGTTTTTGGCGGATTTAACCTTGCATATCAAGCGGGCTGTGAGATTATCTCAGGAAGAGCATAAGGAGATGGATTTGGAGAGTAGTGTGCTCGTTGAGGTCCATGGCTACTATGAAGATATTCCCGTGTTTATAGGCGAGGAACTAGGGACTTCAATACTGGGTGGGTCTATCAGGCCATGGTCCTATCGTGGGCCTCTAAAGGATTTTCTGAAGAAGGGAGCCCAAGGCTTCTTAAACCAGAGATTTGAGACTACCAACCCACATGCAGGAGGTCACATATTCAACCGACATGGGAAACGGCTATCAGAGCCGAATCTCCACGCCATTTACTCATCAGATGCAACCGAACCACACCGTCACACATATACCGAAACCTCACGAAAACATCGCTTTGGAATTGACCAAGATATCGCCGTTCAAGAATTCCAATTCCGTCCCCGTCGACCCGTATCACCCAGTCCCACGCGCAAACCGAACGTAACACGGGGCCTTACTCGGCCCGTCGGTTCAAGCCATGTGGTCAGGAAACTCCCAGACGATATTCTTCGTGGGTTAGATAGGCCTGGTACAGCAGATGGAGTTCCAGGGTTCGATGGTGTAGTCCGTGTTACAAGAACCTTTTCGGCCGGGTCCCTAGCTTATGCGGCGTCTGGGACAGCACCGGGTAGGGGGCTCCGTCCGGCTTCGGTTGAGAGGCGGAATTCTCATGTGATGAGTCCGTTTGATCCTGCGCGGAATGAAGTGCCTTTGGGGGAAACAGTTGAAGTACCAGATGCGACGACGCAGAGATTTGCTTGGGTACATTTACCTTTCAACAATCCCATTTGGGTTGAGGTAGGCTCAATCGCTGTCAGTTCTCCGAATTGGATGTACTAACCTTCTATAGGCAACTATTCGAGCAATGGAAAAGGATGGCCTGGACACCACTGGAATCTTCACACCAGATAGATGGACTACAAGATTCAGCAAAGGCCGACATGCACAACATTATGCTTCGTTCATGAAGCCTACGGCGTTGTTAGACTATGGTAGTACGTGTAACAACCCGATTCTTGTGCCCCGACAACTAACCTCTCTAGACATAGGCTCACCTCTAAACATCCCCCGTAGTCCACAGTTTCCGCCACACGGGCATCCCGCCGTTCAGCCAACCCTAACCTTCCACATGCCCTACCTACACTATGACTTGTATCCGTTCTCTGTACGCCGTCGCCAATTGATTGATGAGCGGCTCGATAGGGGCCGCTCCAGACCTGTCCCATCCCGTATTGCTTCTCTAGACTCACTTGAGCTCAAGGCGATTTGGGAGTACTTGGATTATGAAGCGCCAATCAATTGCCGGAGAACACTGGATCAATATGGATTTCCCACATTACAAGATACTCGAGCAAGAGACGACGATCAGATGCTGTATAAGATGACAAAAGAAAGGTATTCTACCGGGCAGAGAATGGACTTTGACGACCGGAAGGCGCCATTGCTAGTTGCGAGTTTGAGCGGTGGGAGTGGAGAAACTGGTGGAAGTTTTTCCGGATCAGGGCGACAAAAGGCCAAAAGCAAACTAGACGTTGCGATGGATCTCCTCAACGGCAACGTTTTGATGGTGGACCAACTATGGATGTGGGCCATCGGACCAAGTGAGTCAATCTTGCGTGCGACTTCAACAACAGCTAACATTTTTAGAAACCCTGATCACATCCTTCCCCAGTCGTGAAAGTGACCCTAGCGAAGGGCCTCTCTACATGCGCTGTGATCTTCGAGATACCATTTTCAACGATGCCAACGCCGACTTCACTCGTCGGTGTGAAGATTCCTTCGACATGGCAGGCTTGGTCATTCTGCACACGGTGACTGTTCTGCTGGAACGACCCTCTCATCAAGATCTTGAAGTGTTCCGCATCTTCGAAGAGGCGATCAGTCAGCTTGTAAGTCTATTCTCTCGATACCACCTTGATTGAGTTTTCACTGACATGCTGTGTTTATAGAATGAAAAGTTAACCTCCGCCCTGAAAAAGTTCCGGATATCCAGCGGCATCGGGGCCGAAACGTTGATATCCGAAACTGAGCACGCAAATGAAGGCACCATTCGCCAGCGATATCTCGAAGAAAACGAACGCATCGAACGGGAAAATAAGGACTCTACATCCGCTCTACTCGAGCTTCGCGATCTAGAGGATGAACTTGCAACCATAGCTAACTTGTTGGCCACTCAAAAAGACAGCGTCACCAAGATCCATGCACATTATGCGGACCTAGTGATGTTGGGACATGGTGCTCACGGTAGAGAGTATGTGGCTGAGGCACTAAGTAAGGTACAAGAGTTCATAGATCGGATCGCGCAGATGCGCGAGAGAGTTACGGGTACAAGGGAAGAATACGACAAGTTACTAGAGATGGTGCAGAGACGGTCTCAGATTTCAGAGGTCCGGTTGCAACGGTTACAAGCAGACCTCGCAAGTGCACAGGGCCGCTCCGTTCTGATATTCACCACATTCACCGTCATATTTTTGCCCCTGAGTTTCTTTACTTCACTCTACGGAATGAACACTCGGGAATGGCAAGCCGACGTGCCCACCCTCGCCAATGTCGGCTCTATCGCTTTACCCATTTCCGCTGCGGTAATCCTGTTGACCTTGATGGTCGCTTGGAGTACCCACACACGTGCCTTCTTCCGCGCCATTGGCAGGGGATTCTTGGTAGTAGGCCGTCTTATCAAGTTGGCATTTGTGGAGATGAAGCGGGGTTTGGCGCTTGCTGCTGGCCAACCGCTTCCGGAATTTCCGCCATCACTGATGCCGGGTTATACGCGGAACCGCCAGGATAATGGCCGACGGAACCCGTCTATGACAAAGGCGGAAAGTGATTTATCTTTCTGGGGTGTTCCGGCGCCTACGAAGCAGGCATATGAGATACCGGCGTCGAATCGCAGGTCGGTAGCGATTAAAAAGTCTGGACAGCTTCCGGAGTAGACATGTACATACATAGATGATAATGTAATATTTTTGGCTTGGCACCTTGAAAGTCGCATAGCGTCTTGTGAGACATCGCCGGCAATTCAATATTGAACAGCAAACTAAAATATTGTTTTACCGGTCAAAAATGAAAATTAAAGTTGAATATTGTAACACCGGTCGGCATTGACTAATGAACTAAAATATTGAATTGCCGGTCATAGTTGTCAAGTCACAACCTTTTGCACACCAGCCTACGATGACAACAAAAGTTGTCGGTCGAAACATCTTATTTGAAGACCAAAGTTGTCTTGGTCTACCCTATCCTTGAGTCTATCTTCTCTCCGCCGTTGTAATTGTACCCTTCTCCCAAAAAAGTCACACATCGCTGATTTTGTGACAGGTGCTTCTGCTCCTTCTAATACGACCATGAGAGTCCAGGTTTTTCCCATATTGGGAGCCGGATTTGTTGATAATGCATCCTGTTTGTGTCCGCTTACGCCTTGAGCTGACGTCTAAAGCGGGGTAGGTGACATGCCTAAATGGGGGGACTGTTATTCCTCTACATGACTTCCGGAATTAGCATCCAGTAAAAGTATCCAGTCGTTTAGATCCACAACATGGCATTCAAATAATCAACTGCCTTACCTATAAACCGCCAGACATACATATTTATACATTGACACATAGGAGCTAAACATCGGGTCTCTTGCATGTGTTTGGTTGCTCATGTAAGTACTGGGAAACACCCAGGCCATTATTAAGTGGAGCTTTCATGTAACCAAGGGTGTCTGCGCATATGTTGGAATATAATCGCAGCATTGCCAGTTGACTGATGTTTTGAATCTAGCTACATAAATACATGTCTAATACAATAGATGACACAGCACTTGTATCCTGCTAAACTTCTCGTGTAATCGACATGTTTGTTAAATCCCGGTTCATTGGTGGTGCTGACAAGTACATCTCATTACACACCAACAACAAACCTACCACAGTAAGTCGTTCGCACGATATTCAGATATAATCATTCTGTGGACATGGAACTGAGTATCTCAGACCCCTTGCACGCATTTTTACCGCAGCGTTAATCTCGAATCGGAAGAGACAAAAGATACCCCGCGGATATCATGCAAGGAGTATAGACGTCAAAATATTAGCCAGGTGGCTGACAAGGACAAATGGTGTTCCTCTTGCTCAGCCATGATTCTCGCGATCGTGGAGGTTAATGGCTGTACAGACTGCAGACCATATTTGACTAGCACAAGTGCCGATAGCATTTCTTACGTTCTACCTGTGACGAATAAACAACAGAATGATCTTCAGGCATCGCCGTCTTTGCGAAAGACTAAATGGTGGTCGCTACAAGATCGCGATATACAGCGGCTTCGTATGGCCCCATCAACCTACGGTCAAGATGGTTTCATGCCATGGCCGATTCCAATCAATATACATAATGACAGTGCTTTAGAGCGGTTAGGCTTCACTTCTGACTGTCCCATATGTTTTGGATTAGTTCGAACCATTTTAAGCATTATAATGGACAAGGTAAACCCCCAGAGTAAGGTTTACGTCCAAGGCCTTCGATTCTACGCCATAGATAGCCACATGGACATGATACCGAGTAATGGGAACCTTTGTTATATCAAGTTCGAAGTGAAGTGGTGTGGGCAGATAGATGAGGAAGAGATTGCTTCAGAATGGACTCGTGGGGATCTCAATCTGCGTCTGAACGATGATCCACAAAATCCCGGGCTTTGTCACTACGATACCACCCGCTTCAACGTGGCATTTTTGGGTAAAGAATTGCAACAGCAAATTCAAGTCTGTCCCAGCCTGAGTGGTGACTCTTCAACTCAAGGGAGCTCTAGTAAGGATGTCTATTGTACTATTTTTTGGAGATGTCCTAACACGGAGATACAGATTGTCCTAAATCATTCCGACTCATTGATACCACCCAACAATGTGTTGTCAAAGTCGGCAACATTCAAGCAAAGTACTCCGCCATCAGCTATCGGTGGGACCCAAACGATGATAACATGCTCACGGCGGAAACAGAATCTAAGTTTTCCCGTCCGGGCTCCTTATCCACAGAGACCATGTCCAAAACTCTATATGATTGCATGACACTAGCTCGGAGTCTTGATATTCCATATATCTGGGTTGACCGTTACTGCATCATGCAGGGTGATTCTCGTGAGAAGGCGGAGCAAATTCACGCCATGGGAGATATCTACGCCAACTCATGGTTGACAATTATATGTGCTCTTACTACCGACATCCATGCCGGGCTTCCAGGCTATACCCGAGATTTTGTAGGCACATTTCAGGGACATCCACGCCGTTGTTACGGGGCTGCATCTACTTGGCGATTATGGTACATCAAACCACCACCCGAATGGATAACGCGAGGATGGACATTACAAGAAGAACATCTTTCGTCTCGGCGACTTTACATGACAGACTACACCGTTGCATGGCATTTCACCTGTCTTACCATCACATACCACCACCGAGCTGCCGCGTTACCTCAGGAACAAGATGTCATCTGTTGCCAGGGGTTTGGCGGGCCACTTTCTGAGATTCTCGAGTCCTACGTGGGTCGAACTCTTGCTTACTCGGGGGATAGAGTGAACGCCATTGCAGGTCTCCTTAAAAGTCGTGGGATTGACCATGTGTATGGGATTGGTACCCAGAACTTTGTGTACAACTTGGCATGGTCAACCAACCAAGGTGACCTAGCGACAGAAATCTGCGATCAGTTCCCCACGTGGTCATGGGCCCACTTGCATAAAAAGATCGAGTTCCCAAAGAGGAACTTTCGCGCCAAACATAGTGCCAGGTGTTTAACGTTACACGACCGGACGCCGGTGACTAGAAGGAGTTCCTCTATGAGACATATGGGGCTGACCAAGGACCTTGTAAATATTCTTGGACCGCAACGTATTGTTCTTTTCGCTAGAACAAGATCTCTAAGAAGCAGTGATTACATCTACCGCGACAGCCACACCGAAGACGGGTCATCTACAAAGTTACTCGTGGTTGAGTTATTCCGAGACTACATCAACGATGAACGAGCAGCGCTACACATGCGGTCATCTCTATCACTCTTAGTAGAAATCTTCAGCCCGCCACCTGAACTAAGGAGCCGCAACGTCATTCACGCTCGGCGTATCGGGTGTATCTTGAACGACGAGATGGACAATGTGGCGGCTATACCTTGGGCGAAGTTGGCCTCTCTTCGGCCCATGGCTTTACAGACTATCGGAAGATTGAGAGCTTTCCTGATGCGGAACTCCACGCGAAACAGGTCATGTATTTTGCAAAGATTGGACAGGGCGGCTTGCCTCGCCGGAAATTTCAAGCAACCTAGATATTCGAGGTGTATTCTCAGGAAGAAACAAAAGGCTATGCAAATCGATCTATCGCAGAAGAATGCCACAGCTGGCAGGGTTGCTATCCTCCAGAAACAACAGGTCCGGTATCTGGGATATCGGACCATTGTTCTACATTAGCTCGGGGTTGTGACCTTTCGAACAAGACTCTACTACAAGCAACATATCACAGAATCTAGACTTTCAAAGCTATGAACTTTTTATCAAAATTGAAGTGATAACAACATGATGCTGTAATAACGCTTCGTTGCCTCCTAAAAAGAACTAAAACAATCCCAAGCCAATGCCGTAATGATAACTCCAAAAACTCCAAACAATCCCAATCCCAAATTTCTCTATACCCCAAACTTACTTGAAAATTCTTCTTCCGGTTCTCGTAGAGAATCTCTCGACGCCAGTCTGCTGCTGTACATGCCATGGCTGCGACATGCCAACAGGACCTCCCTCAAGACCCAGCTTATACCGTCTCTGTGCTTCTCTGAGATGCTCCGGCCGAAGAGGCCCCCTTCTGGCTTCGATATCTTCGCCTTGTACGCTGTGAGGGGGTGAAACGAGGGTGTTTCCAGCTCCAGGGACAGCGCTGGGGTTTGTACTGTCGGGGGGCGAGAAGTCGACGAGAGGCTCAGTGCCAGCCATAATCCATTCGGTTTGTACGCGGCGGGCGAGCTCGATGATGTCTCCCATGAACATTTTCGTGACTGTTCTGACGGCAAGAACGGCTGTAGGTGGTGCGGATTGTGAAGCGGCAGCGTTGACAACCTGATGAGAAATTAGTTAGCACATATTCATGTTTCTTTAGGCTTCCAAACATGACATACCTTTCTGACTGTCGAATCAGCCAGCTTGACGGCACGCCATCTCTCGTACCGATCATACTGTGCCGGCGCAAACTCCTCCACCAACATAGCTCTCAGCCTATTCTCCTCTCTCTTCGCTTCCTTGCTTCCCTCCGATCTGTTAATTCTTTGCATGAGTGGCGGTTTCTCGTCGTCCTCCTCTTCAACCTGCTTCTTTTCCTTCCCTTCGGCCTCCTTTTGTGCTGCATTTCCATTTCGTCCCTCCGCAGCTTCGGCCTCCGCAAGTTCCTTCTTGCTCTTGCGTCCGCGCTTTTTCTTAGCTGGCGGCGCAACTGTGCTGGTAGAAGGGGCGACACCACTAACGGCAGATGAGACGAAACTATGCGCGGATGGAGACGGCGACCTGTGCATTTCCGGAGGAAAAGAGGTTTGACGTAGGGGATGCGATAGCGAAATCATGGAGCCTTTACGGCGCTTGGTATGCGCTGGGCCATTTATTTCGGAGGGGCGCTTTTTGGCAAGGCTTGACGGTAGGGCGGGTGGTGAAGCCATGATGGCGGTTGTTGTGGTTTCTACGATACGACAAGTTGTGGGCGACGGAGTCGCGAGGAGTGCACAAAGACAGCGAGTATTGATCCCAGTTAGGTTATCGGATCAAAGGTGGGGAGGTTCGAATGATAGGTTTAATAGGAAAATTGCGGCGATGATAATCCGCCAACCGTTCAATCGCATCAACGAATTCAAGAAATGCGACTGGCGGTTCACGCGCTCTACATTGGAGGCCATTATCACCCAGTGTTTACCCGGCAATTTAACCCTGATCTGGTACTACAAACATCCCTACCCGATTAAGTCCGAAAATGGAAACAAGGAACATGAAGTGCCGGGTCTGATACAATGCAACCCACGAATGTACCGTGAAAGGTGATATAATATGACAGACCTCTACATCTATATATGCACTTACATACATACATAGAGCTTTGTAAACGTGACTCCATGTCGTCTCATGGATACACAAAGTTTTACCGAATGATACTACAGCGTAAATCACCTCAGCTTGTCTCCAGTATTCGTTTGGAGCATTCGGGTATAACCCTAGTAAATAACATCCACCTTTACTCGATAAGATAATTAACCCTGATCGCAAAAGTTGACGGTAACCAATACCTCAGTTTTCGTTAGTCACTTGCGCCATCACAGTCTTTGAGTTTTCTCCTGAGCTCAAAGTCTGTTGACAAAGTTCTTGCATTTCTCAGTCGTTGTAAAAACTATATTTCTTGTTTTTGTCTTTATAAAAGCTTGCCATCTTGCTGGACGAGATTCTTTATTCGTTACTTGCCGTTTGTCGTGTCACACCATCTCATCCGTCTCCCACGACGGCCAACCAACAAAATGCCCGCCAACGGAGTTTCACCTGCCATTAACGGCGTCGCGCACACTTCTAGCATTACCTCGGGGTCCTCTGACGAATCTACCAGTACTGTATCGAAGCGCACTAAGTCGAAGAAGGATAAGTCTCGTAAGCGCAAGGTTGACGCTGAAAATGTCACTGTAGCTTCGGCTTTGAACGGGGACATTGAGGTTGTCAAGCGGAGTAAGAAGAGAGAGGAGGACGACGTTCTAGCTGCGAGAGCACAAGCTATTGCCGAAAAGAGTGAGTCTCTTGTGGAACATGGCAAGATATAATACTGACTGTCTAGATGGCTTGACATACCCGCGTAATGATAAAGACGCTGAAGGTACTGATGCCCGCGTCAAGAAGATGGCTGAAGCTGTTCGCACGATTCTCGAGTGCATTGGCGAAGACCCAGAACGTAGTGGGTTACTGGATACGCCTGAGCGGTATGCCAAGGCTATGATGTTCTTCACCAAGGGCTACCAGGAGACTGTTCCTGGAATCATCAAAGAAGCCATTTTCAATGAGGGCCATAATGAGATGGTCATTGTGAAGGATATCGAAGTCTTTAGCATGTGCGAGCACCACTTGGTGCCTTTCACCGGCAAGGTAAGAACATATGCCATCCTGTTCTCGTATCTCCCAGAAACTAATCATACCACAGATGCACATTGGCTATATCCCTCGCGAAAAAGTAGTCGGTATCTCTAAACTCCCCCGCATCGCTGAAATGTTCTCCCGTCGTCTCCAAATTCAAGAGCGCCTGACCCGCGAAGTCGCTACCGCCATCATGGAAGCTCTGAACCCCCAGGGTGTGGCCGTCGTTATGGAGTCTGCTCACCTCTGCATGGTTATGCGTGGCGTGGAGAAGACTACTACGTCGACTATTACCAGCTGTGTGTTGGGTTGCTTCGAGAAGAAGAGCAAGACGAGAAATGAGTTCATGAGCTTGATTGGCGTCAACCGGTAGTACACCGGGAAGCTCAATTTCCATGCTTGGCTTTTTCTTCTATTTCCTTCTCTCTTGGTGTTCCCACGCCCCCAATTTTGGACCTCTCTTTCGGCATTCTCTTCAACAGCGAGAGCATCGAACATTGTTTTAATCCGGCATACTTTCTTTTTTCCCTTCCTGTCTTGTTCCTTATGTTTCTGGTTTTCTGGTTTTCGCATATTGTTTTCTTGCATCTATAACGACTCATCACGTTTATCACGGCTCTTCAACCTCGGGATCCCCCACTATTATTCAACTCGGCGTTTCTCATACCCAACACTACCCAGCAACCGTATCTTATGGGTACTCGTTGGTTCTTTATTTGGGCTTTATATAGACAAAAGCTCGACTACCGATCATACTGGCGTTGCCAGTAGGACTCGGTAGCACGGCATAAATTGATGCTGAAGACGGCTGCAATGGGCTCAACGCCCCATTGCGCTGTCAATATACCCATATATCTAGTTATCCTCGTGACCTATGCCATGTATCGTTTATGACACGGTTCTCACCTCCTCGCCAAACTCGCCGGCCTCGACCTTCTCAATGATACCTTGAACCTTCTCCCAGATTCCCTCGCTAACCTCCTCCAGTCCCCCGTCAGCTGGAACAACAACCAAATCAGCACCTTCCTCGCCCCCCAGCCCTCTAAACTCTTCCCTAACTCTTCTCTGCATCTCCTCCTTCTCATATCTCTCTTCACCGAAACCACCCCGCTCTCTCGCCGTCTCCACCTCCAAGTCCAAAAACACCACACAATCCGGTCTCGGCAGACCAACTTCCGGGGCACGCGCCCAAGTGGCGTTCAAGCTCGAATTTGTCTTAGCTAGCGTGTAGACAAGGCCACTGTGGTAGTACCGGTCGCAGAGAACAGTGGTGCCCGAGGCAAGGAGGTTTGTGATCCGGGCCGCGCTTTCCCAGCGGTTTGCGGTGAATAGGAGGTGGATGGAGTGGTCAGGTAGTGCGATTTTGGAGGTTAAGTAGTCGTCGATGATTTTACCGATGGCGGTTGACCGGTCTGTTGAATGTTAGCTCCACGTTCATTACTTGTAGCTAAGGGAAAAACTCACCTGGGAAACGAATCATCTCAACATCTCTTTCCGACTCTACAACTCTCTGTCCCAACAATCTAACCTGCGTCGTTTTCCCACTCCGATCCAACCCCTCGAGAACAATGAAAGCTCCCCGCTTCTTAACTACCTCCACAGTTTCCTCCTTAGTCTCCATCCCAGCCTCCGTCTCATCCACAGCGACCTCAGTATTCACAGACTCCTGATCGGTTGACGCTATAGCCTCAGCGAGTAATGTTTCAACTTTCTGTTCGGGATCCATAATCAATGATGAGTTGGTGTGGGCTAAAGTTGGTCTTCGGGTCGTTCTAATTATACGAGTGGGCGTCGTTGATGTATGATTTCTTCTTTGGCTGCGGGTCTGGTAAGATGTGTTGTCTAATGAATCTTAGGACGACAGGGTATTGCAACGTGAACGTGGTTGGCAGTATGTAGGCATTTTATTTAGGGTTTGGGTTCTAGTAATGAGATCGTCACGATTCACTGAATTGTGAAGCTAATGAAGAGGTTTGTAATCAAGTATGAACAGAGATAGCCGTAGTACTCACGGTCCAATGTGGGTACACAGTCACGAGAAAAATCACTATTAATGGAGACACACAAGTTCATCAATGTCATACATTCAAGTCATATCATCAGACCATGCAATCAATGCAGAGCCATCAGAAACTACCAAAAGAAAACGAAATCGCCAAAACACCAAGGCGCCATACTCAACTGAAAACCCAAGACAAAGGAAAAAAAGGAAATCCGAAAGAAAAAGTGACAAACACCAAAAACACAAACTCCAACCCATCATCATTCCAACGCCTCGCAAACAGACTGTTCAGTCAGTTGCATCCAATCACATTGACAGCTCATCCATGCCCGTGCCGTGAACCGTTATTTCATGCATATGCTACCAATGAAACGTGATCCAGAAAGACAAAAGTGCCGCTCCGAGTTTTGAATTTTTGAGCCAGAGCTCGTCTATTTGGTGACTTCGTTGGTAGTGTTGTCTTCAGGGTCGCTTTCACTTTCCCAAATAGCAAAGGTTTCTTGGGTTTCATCAGACTCCGTAGACTGGATGCTATCTTCAATGTCTTCCTCGACATCATCAACATCGGGGGACTTGCTTGCAGGGGATTCGGACATGATGTCTTCAACAGTGCGAATGGGAGACTCGGGTTCAACAAGAGTAGCCTCCTCAATGAGAGTCTCTTCCTCATCCTCCTCATCAGGAGAAACTACAACAGACTCGGAAGCAACAGACTCAGTCTCAGCGCTATCGTCTTCATCAGCAGGGATGATAAAAACGGAAGACTCGTCACAGCCATCAGCCCAAAAGTCAGTAGCGTTGAGGTCGGAAAGAGCCGTGCGGCTAGTCTCAATAACCATGCTATCGGCCGAGGCACTAGTCACCGACGTGGCGCGAGAACCAATAGTGACGTCATCATCGACGGGAGGAGGGATGTTCTCCTTGTCACGGCCCTCGGCAAGGTCCTTCTTAGCTTGAATCTCGTTTTCGTCGTCCGAGCTCAGATCAAGAGTGCAAGTGCTATGCTGAAGCATATTGGTAGCATGCTCCTGTGGGGTATCTTCGTAAATAACAAAGTCCCACGAGGCCTTGATCTCACGCTTGGAGTTGCCGACAAGGCTGATCGACGAGTTCACAGCGGGGGCGGTGTTGGAGCGAAGAGAGGGAGTCTTGGGACCACCAGAATAGTGCGAAATAGTGCCCTGAAGAGCAGAGGACAAGCTGAAAGGAGCGGCTTTGACAGAGTTGATGGAACGGTTGTAGGGCGAGTTGACACGGCTAAGACTGCTGAGAGCACGGCGGTGGGTGTGACCGTGAGCAGGTGTGCGCTTAGAAGATCCAATAGGAGAACGACCAGTAGGTGAAGAAAGAGGAGAAGAACGATAAGTAGTGCTCGACTTGGTGATTGGAGTCTTCTGCAAAATAGGGCGAGCGCGGAAAAGAGGCGTGGGGGTAGATGCAGGAAGAGAGCGAGGGGTAGCAATCACAGGTGAGTGCTTAACGCTCACAGAAGATGGCTTGGAGGGAGTGAGGAAACCGACAGGGGAGGCTTTAGCACGTTTGGTATAGACAGGATCGACATTCTCTAGGTCATCACCATCAGCAAGATCACGGGCCTTGCGTTTGCCAGCAGATGGCGGAGTGGAAGCGAGGGCTGAAATACAATCAAGTTAGTTTAGGGTTCTAGTTAGTGGTGGACAACCGGAATAGGTGTCGCAGTACAAACGGGGGTGTGGGGCAAGATGAAGAATAATGGGCGGGGGCCATGCTGTAAGCTGTGGTGAAAAGCGTACAACAGGAACATGAATGTACATGAGTATGCGTGTGTCTATCGCATCGCGATAAACGCGCAATTGGGCATACTGTTGGTGAAAAAGGGCGTGTCTGAGGAGGGACAAGGAAACAAGTTCATTAGGGGAAAAAGTACTCACAGTTCTGGCGGTTCTTGATACTGGTCAAGGTCTGGAGACGAGCGCCGTCGAGGGGAGCAAAAGGTTGGCGCGAAACTGTGGCCATTATGACGACAATGGGATGAATTGTTCCGACTAATTTGGTCGGGATGAAGTGCAATGGATTGAATACGCTATCCAGTAGCGCTCGTTAACACCAGTCTAGTAACAAGAGACAATGGATGTCGTGGTATAGTTTATTTGAGCGATTTAGTTTGGAGCGATTCGATGAGATGATCGGGGCGATATTGCGACAAAGTTTAATCGGTGGAGACACAATAATTGTGCGATACAATAGACTTGTGAAAATGGTAGCGAAGTTGAATAGAAGGAAATAAAAGTTGTGACAGGACAGGTTAAGTGGGTGGTCGCAAGATAAAAAGGGTCAGAATATTCCAGATATCAGGAATTCCGGTAAAATGGCGTTGGTAGAAGGCGTAAATGACGAAACAGGAAAAATAGGCTGAGCGACAGAATGTACTGTAAAGGACGGTCAAGAAATGAAGGTTGAAGGAGCGTTGGTTTGGTGAAAAAGATAAACGAGAAAAACAGAAGAAAAATAGGCGGTGGGCTGGTGATGCCGCGTGATAGTTGGGGGTTGGAACTGGGGTAAAGAATGCTGACTAGGAAAAAGAGGAAAGGACGAAAAAAAAAGTAGAAAATAGAAAGGTCGGTTAATGGGAAACTACTGGGGAAATCGTGGGTTTTGAAGACGGGAAAGAACCACTTTGAGACCGTGCTTTTTTTTCCCTTGAAGTCTTCAATTATGCCCTAGAACCGAGAATGACGACTTTATCTTGTTGTTGATGTGGCGGGTGCTGGTGTTTGGACTACATATTGGCGCGTTTGGAATTGGCGATAAGTGGTGTGTGCAAGGCATATTTTAAGTCTGTTCGCGGTTCTTGTCAGACACACAAACGCCTGCAGGACAAGTGAGGCCGTGTGTTGTTTGGATTTAATGTGTACCAGAGGCCTCTACTTGAGAGAGTGATTTAATCATGAACTCACAAGCCCAAGTAACCTGCAATGACACCATAGGCTATCAATTTTGGCCGCATTCCAGCTTCGTGTGTCGCCAATCAAGGGAGTTAAACTAGGGAATCGGGCAACAGGGAGGGGCTGGTTTGGCGGACCTGCCTTGGTGGTGGGGGCTTAAGACTGATGATTGTTTGATCTTGGGTACTTCTCCCTACGACTACAGATGTGATCTTGGGACCTGAACTATTAGTTCTAAAGGGATAGAACATGGCCATAAACCACATTCTATGTACATACCTCACGCGATGTCGCAAATGTGGCGGTACTATACATAAGTATGTATGTACGTGTACTATTTCCACAAGGTATTACATCGCGGTTGAGACAGTGTCAATAAAGCGCACTAAGGAATCGCACTGTCCATTATGATCCTTGCAGAAGCTTAACAAACGACGATGATATCATGGATTTATATGTTGATCCAGGTTCAAGTTTATATTCGGCAATTGAAATCCCAAATCGTGTCTAAACTCACGACAACGACGTCACTTATTGCCCTATATACCTTCATAAATGTTTCCTGATATCGGCCGGGCCTCGACCACAAAAATTCGTGTCGTCCCAACGCCATCCCAACCTCTTCGTTCGTCTCCATTAACCTGCATATTCCACTTTACGCGAGCCCCCACCTGACACCACTAAACTACTCAAGTGAAAGCCCCTTCCCAAAGCTTCCACTTTGTCCCCCATCCCTTGTGTCATCCTTCTATATCTCAAATCTGCGCTCATGCAGTAGTGCAAATCCATCATAGCACCGGTCATGTCACCTGCATGCTCCCCTAACTGCATGCATCTCAATTTATGGCCTACAGGTCGTTGTCTACCAGTTATCCAATCCATGTCCCCGATACCCCGCGCTTCCATCTTAAGCCATCGATTACACTAATGGTCCGGCCGTCACACCTGGTTAGTCCATTGGAACTCCGGCCTCATCCAATGACCGGGTCTGGTTGGTTGTGGGCGTTTGGTATTATGGGTGTGATCATCCTTTGATCCCTCTGCAATGCAGTGACCCCGCTTTTGCAGGTGGCATGGCTTGATGGCTGGGAACTTGTCAGGTCGATGTCGAGATGGTGGGGCTGTTTACCGCATTGTATTCCGGGTTTTGCGGGTTGCATATGTGGACCGGCTCTATAGAAGAGTACAAAATCGTACAATATGTATACTAAGATTTACATTGTGGATGATCGAATTGGAACCGGTGCCAGGCTATCTGCATATGTGTGTCTTGTTTCTAGATTGTATTATACATAGTGGTTTTGTGGCTTGCCAAGTCATGAATTGGTAGACTATCGAACGGATTCTTGCATGCAGAGTGCATTTCGTCTGCATAATTTCAAAGTTAACAAAAAGTCGGTTACTAGTCTTTAATGATCTAGTATGTACATACATCTGTACATGTGTTCCTCATAGCACACCTTCATTCGCAACTACACTATTTGATCTTTAATCCAAACAAATTGACATTCAAATATATACATACACATCGATACAAGCATATTGTATCATACCGCTTTACCACAATCATATCCTCAAGTTTGCACTCAACTCTCCCTACAACAGTAAACTGACATGAAAATGTCTCGACCTAAGACGGGGGTATCATAACGTCTTGTAGGCATAGTCACTGCACTTAAAACTCGCCCTCCCCAGTTGATCCGACCATGTTGGCCGTCCACAATCCAACAAGACCCCACCAGTTGACCTTCCACCCTCTCCATAGGCCCTCCATACCTTGCCCCTTCAAGTAGACAGCATCCGAACCCTTGTTCTGGCTCCGTCTCTTGACACGGCTGGTAGTGGGCGACTTAGGACTCACTGGCTCGATCTTGCGAGAACCCTCTTCCGCGGCAATCTGGTACATAGTTCCAAAGACACCGTTATATTGGCCCACAGGAACAATTGTCTCCAATGGGTTACCAGTGGGGTCTGCGGCATGAACATACTCCGGTGAAGAAATTACAGAGACTTGGGCACGACGAAGGACGGTCTCAATGGGGAGCTTGATGAAGATAGAGGCTGCAGCAGTGCAGAACTTGACAAAGGAGTACGTCATTGGGGACTGCTCGGCATCCATGCGCATATAGGTACGGAGAGCCAATGGCGTTGAGAGGGTGAATAGCGGGGTCACCAGCGAATGAAGAACGGTCGGGAAGACCAAAAGAGGGTGGCAGATGTGAGATGGGAGAGACCGGAGGACGGTCAAAGTTCGTCTTGAGCCCTTTCCAGAAGGCGTGATGAGGAGTCTGAGCACGTGATTGTTAGCCTAATCTGGTATCATGTCTATACGGCAACGTAATTGCGGCATGGAAACTTACCTTGTGCGCACGAGATCCAGAGGGCACAGAATGAGACCCGTAGCTACAGCAGCAGTTGCAGCGACGCAAAGCGATGCCCATGGGTATGGTGAAGCGATACCCACAAGCTTGTCAAGATCGTCCTTCACGCCAATATCTGGCACATTGAAAATAGCACTGAGGAAGCTACGCGACCAGTTCTCAAGCAATGACTGAAGAACGTTGTACACAAACGTAGAGTTAGAACCTTTCCACACACCCCAAGCACCCTCCTTAGACCAAAGCTGTCCTATGACTTCGTTCACCGAGTTGGGCTTCGCCAGGACAAGTTGATGCGGCGGCAACGGACGTGGGGCCGCCTTAGGAATGGGAAGTTCGTCTTCTTGTGGGGAGAAGGGGTCGACATCAGTCTTGCGCTTGCGAGTTGAGAAAGGGTCATTGGGATCGTCAAACCCAGTAAAGAGAGCGGCCTCATCATCGGAACCGTCTTCGCCAAACTATACAAACATATATAAATTAGAATCGTATGTATTTCAGACGCGAGCTTAGTCCTGCACTTACCCCAAAACCCCCCTCGCCAAACCCACTAAGCTGGCGTGCCGGCTTCTTCGGGGCTTCAAACATAGTCTCCACACTCTGAGGCTCCTCCGGCTCCTCGCAGCTACGGACTTGGAGCAAGACCTTGGCAACCTCAAAAGGTTGTGACATGAGAACAGAGGTGTACTTCCACATCAAATCGTCCAGCAACTCCCGAGCCGAGTTGACCACAGAAGGCGACGGCTCATTGATGTAGTCCTTGTAGTCAATATCAGGAAATATGTCCCGGGCCTTGGCAGAGTACCGTCCAGCTGTAGCAGCGGCATTTGCTGAGTTCTTGACGGCAGCCGAGGTTGCTGCGGTTGAGGCGGCCGAAGCAGCGGCGGCAGTAGCAGTCGTTGTGCCATTGGCAATGCTAGTCGCAACGCCAGGCTGCTCGGCCAGACTAGGAGGGATATAATAAGGACGGAGGGGGTTCACACCCTCACGGTACGATGGAGTAGCCATAGCTGGATATTTGGCAAGCTATATAAAGCAAAATGGCGGTCGTGTAGCCCTGGTTATAAGGGATTGAATTCGAGAAGGAGGGAAAAAATACACCAAGGATCAGCTGTCAGCCACTTTCACATGGGAATTTTAACGTTTGAGAGCGGACGGACACACACGATGTGCAGTGACAAGGCTAGGATCGTTGGTTTTAAAAGCAGGCGTGAACGACAATAGATTCAAGGATCACTTGTGCCCAAAATGCGGGCAGACAAGATCAGGGCTCGATTGGGTCGAAAATTGAGAGCTTGCCTCATCCTCTGGGCTTCTCGGTATCATGCATCATGTGCTTCGAGTTGCGGGACGCTGCGACCTTAATTTAGTGGCTGACTCAGCCATATTTAACTTTTGGAATATGGATTAACCCTAATGTTGACCAAGTAGCGGGGTCTGAAGCTTGGCAATTCAGACTTTCGGTATGTTTTGAGGTGACGTTCACAACATGAGTCAGATAGATTAACATCAGTACATTGAAAACAGCACCGATACTGCTCAGAATGTAAAGCCAAATTGGCGTATGTACCATTGGGTAGACAAACTTGATACCAGCTCCTTGGCTTCTAACTTAAATCCGACTGACGTCGGTTTCCCAAACCCCGCTAAATGATCAATCGATAAGGGTTATGTCACTAATTCGGCGATAAACTGCTTATGGAAGTCGCAAAAACACAGCATTTGATTGGTCATTGGCGTATATGCCTGAAAAAGTCAATTTATATTCCAACATACGCAGGTGGTTCCGTTCGTGATCATAAGAGATCCACAATAAGAGGTAGTTCCCTTGTGACGTGGTGCAGTTCTGAGTAACCACAGATTTCGTTAGTCAAAACATTGGAGCGCCACGCAACCTGTTTTTCTTATCTTGACTGCTCTCTCACCAATCACCGATACAACCGGCCATCGACCCCAGTACAAAAAAGTCATCACGACGTGCACTTCTGCATTACAGACCCATTTCTCAAAGCTATAATCCAATTATATAAACGCGGATACCGTTTCCCGACATCCTTGTTGTGTATTACAGCTGCAGCTCTCGCTTTGTTGCATACGCCATTCTCGAAGTCTTTGTATAAGACCTTGGGCTATTCTTCCGTATCTTGCTTACCGGTGTCTTGTTTTGCGGTTTACTCAATTTCTCGACGTTGTCTGCTTTTCTCATTCTTCGCTCTCAACTCTCGTTTACACACTTCTGTTGCTGTCTTGTGAAATTCACACACGGCATCATCTTGTTCATCTCTGTTCCACCGACAAACAAGATACATCACCCCATCGCAAACTCCGGACATCTCTTTTGATTCTTCACGTTTGACACCTCACTGTCCTACTATTCTGCTACCGCTCTATTCTATATAGCGTTGTAGCTTATCCACCTATCATTCTCGGACATTTAAACCATCAACATCAAATCCCTGAACTTGCACAAGATGTCTGCTATGCGCTCCATCTTTTTGGGTACTTCCCGTGTTGTTGCTGGGTTCCGTTCGGTCGCTGTCCGCACACCAGTCCTGAAAATGGGACTCAGCCTGCCTCGTCCCGTGGGAATTCTATCCCGTAAGTTTTCAGCGGTACCGGCTCGGCAGCATGGGCACATCCATGCCCCTAAACCGGGAGAGGAGTAAGTACTATCAATAACGTCCGTCCGTGATTATAGTACCACTAACGCAATGCACGATAGACTCCACATCACGTTTGTGGATAAGGACGGCACGGAGTGCACCTTCGAGGTTGCGGAAGGAGACAATCTCTTAGACATTGCGCAAGCCAATGACCTGGAGATGGAAGGTGAGTTAGAACCAAGATCTTGTCTCTAGCTTTGTAATACTAACCAAGATGTATAGGTGCGTGCGGTGGGTCATGTGCATGCTCTACCTGCCACATTATCGTGGCAGATGAAGACATCTATGACAAGATTCCGGAGCCCGACGATGATGAGAATGACATGTTAGATCTGGCGTTCGGGCTCACGGAAACCAGCCGACTGGGTTGTCAAGTGAAGATGACCAAAGAACTAGACGGGATCAAGGTTAAATTGCCTACTATGACTAGGAATTTACAGGCAAGCGACTTCAACTAGAGGCCTATCCAAAGGCTCCTGCATGAATCCTATCCAGCAAGTTGTTGTTGCGTAGTGGCGTCGTCTTTTGGCATATGGTTGGTTTTTGTCTAAGAGGGGAAAACGACTACAACCAAAGGACCGCGTGCGTGATACAGCATGGGGCTTCGTGGCAAGCAGCCGCGATGCGAGACATGTAGGTCTGGTTTTATTGTTACCTGGACCATTGTTCCTTTGTTTTTTTTGTATTTTCGTTCACTTGGCACTGCTGCGCGCAGAATGTCATTTGTGAGTGAGGAACGCCAGAACCAGCCGAAACTCCTGGCACTTGTATTATTAGTATTCGATGATGTATGTATATAGATGATTGCGGCGTTTTTATTTGGGACACAGGGATAATACAAAAGTGATTTTTGCAAAAAGAAAGAGGAACTGATGTATGGAGTGATTATGCTAAACAAGTAATAAACAGGAAAAGACGGCAACCAAGCTATAGACCATTTTGACTGTAATGACAGGGCACTCTAAGCCTCTTCAATAGGCCCCTTCTTGAGGCCGCCACCACCAGAGGCAATGAGATCTAGGAAACCCTTCTTGGTCATCTCCTGGACCTTTGCTTCTCTCTTTGAAATACCCAACATACCCTCCTTACGAATGTCTCTTTGGGCCTCGGCAGCCCGAACTTGAGCTGCTCTGACGGCATTAAACAGTCTAATAACACCCTTCTGTCCAACCTTTCTCAACCGCTTCTCTTCCTCCAATGAAGCCTGCACATTCAACTTGACGTCTGGCCGACCAATAACCTCTGGTTGCAATACATCAGTAACTCTGCCCTTGGAAAAGGCCTCACTGCGTTCCATCTTCATCAGGCGCTTGGCCTTAGCTTCGAGGGTGGCATCGAGAGTTTGCCGGGCGAGCGCGCGGGCGGTTGATGAGCGGGAAAGCATGGGATCGGCGGCGGTGGGAGCTGTGTTGAGGAGTTTTTGGAGAGACAGGGCGAAGGCGTTGGGGGCGGTCCGCTTGGTGCGGCCAGCGGGGTTTTCGGCGTCAGAGTCGAGTTCCGAGTCGGAGAATTCGTCGGCCAGATCACTTTCGGATTCGGAATCTTGGTCGGGGAGGGGCATATCGTCATCATCATCCTCCTCCTCCTCATCCTCAGCGTCCTCTGGGACGGCAACCTCCTCTTCATCATCGGAGCTACCAGAGGCGGCTGGAACGGCGGCATCTTCACTGTCGGAGGAAGCCTCGGTTACTGGGGCGGCGACATCTTGCGCGGGAGCGGCGGTTTCCTCCTCCTCGTCTTCGCTGCTGCTGCTGTGGTAGTCGGTTTGGCGACGGTGGACGACACGGGCTTTCTTGCCGCGGGTGCGGATGGCATCGTTGTTTTCGCGGGCGCGTTTGCGGGAGGCTCCGGGACCGGCCATTTTGTGTGCTGGGTGGGTTGTGGGGGTATAATGTAGGGTGAAGTGGTGCGGTGTTGGTATGGCGGGCCGGCGTCGTTATGCTTGCGATTCGCCTGTTGCTAGTACTGCTAGGTGTTGGACAAAAAATAATTTTGATGGCGATATGCCGTTTTGGGAAGGCGGTGTAGGAGAAATTCTTATCGATAAAACATCAGTGGGGCAATTAGTGTTAGACCCTACGTGCTAGAGTATAACCCTACTTGTCACCGACTTACACTGGCTTGGTGGGTTATGTCACATAAGACTTTCAGAATATGGAAGTAATCACAGTATGCCACTAGGTTGTCGACTGAATAACCGTTGCTGTGGTAGTTAAGTTACCGCAAAATTGATGACAGATTAACAGCGTTGGGCCCCCCTCTAACAAAGGGACACTTGAATGTATACTTTGTGAAGTTTGTATTAGGTGATGAGACATTCTCGGATGAAGTTAGGATGTATGTGCATATATTCGTATGAAGTAGATTATATCAATCATGCCATGAAGGAAATTACAGAAACAAAACACAGCAATTATAACAAACCCCTAAAAAACTAGCAACCACCACCACCACCGCCGCATCCTCCTCCACCACCACCACCGCATCCACCGCCACCACCACATCCTCCGAAACCACCACCTCCGCAAGCCGATCCACATCCGCCACCACCAACACCCCCACAGTTAGCACCCCCACAAGTCATCCCTCCACACGGCCCACAACCACCCGGTTTCCCGCAAGCTCCGGCGCCTAAACCCGGTTGGCATGTACCTGCAACGCAAGTTCCGCCATTTGTATTGTGAACTTGACCACAGTCAAAACCAGGATAAATCCCGGGGTGGAAGTAGATTGGGTAGGCCCAAGGGCCGTACATGTAGTAGGCTGTGCCCCAGTGGTTGTAGTATTCACCACGGTCTGGGAGCTTGTGGCCGCGTTTGGCAGCTCGCTTTCGAGCCTTTTCATACTGTCTGACTAGACGACGGTGGTAGTTATCGTATATCACGGGCCTGTCACCAGACAGACGCATTGCAGAGTGGGAGGAGATATGGGCAGAGTTGTCATGAGGGCAATCGGGTGCTTCGGTTTTCCAGAAGCGCTCAATAACTATGATACAAGTCAGGGAACGATTCCCAGAATGATATACAGAGGGAGTTGGATAACTTACCTTTGTTAGCGGTAGTGTTGAATAAACTGTCGACACGACTAACGGTCTCAACACGCGTCGCTTCACAGTACCAACAGGTACATGAAGAGTAAACTTCGTTGAATGCCTTCTGGTAGAGCTCTGCTGTCTTTTCAAATGCCCGCGACAAAGCATTTTCATCGACCTTGTCATCATGGTCTATGAATCTCTTACAATTCTGCAGTGTCGTTTCGTAGTAAATCCTCGGACTCAATTGCGCCGTATGCCACGCAAGATCAACATCCAAAGTCGGCACCATCATGATAGCAACATACCGCCTCATGAGGGCCATGAACCGATCATACTTCACCAGAAGACGTTCCATAGTCGCTGAGCAGCTAGGACTATGCAGCCAATCGATCCGCTGCATCTTCTCTGCAAAGGAGCCTTGACGAAGAACTGCACCGACTAGGTCTAGCGAAAATGGCCACGGGTTATCATGGTATCTACTCATGGTAACACGGAGTTGTCTTGGTTGCATCTTCCGGTTACGCCCAGAGCAAGGCTCGAAGGCCAACTGTCGAAGTGGCTGCCGGGGCTTCAACTCTGTACTGAGCATGTCAATGACATCTTTCATGCTCGTTGCAAGGGTAATAGTTTGTGCCATGGTAGGATCACCCATTGCCGCACTGAGTACTCGATTGGGGAAGTCGCGTGCAACTTCCTGACGAACGGCATCATTACGGACGTAGGGTGTACCGGAGATGAGTTCCAGTTCTGTTCCAGGAAGGGCGACTGAGTGGTTAACGAGGAGGTCAACGTCACGACGGAAGCGACTAACGATGAGACCTTCGCGAGTAATGGGGAGTCGGCATTTCACGCATGGGAATGAAAGATCTCCATCGGCTAGTCCGTGACCGATTAGATCATCGGGGCTAAATAGCGTGTTAGTCTGAGAACAATGAGATATCGGGCAACAACATTACCTTAGGTGGTCATTGTCGATGGCGATTTCGGACGTTGTTGTCCAAGGGACGCTGTTGGGCGTGTTACATGTAGCGGAGGGACAAGTAACAAGTTCCTCGGTGGGATCCATTGTATTATCCCAATGGCGACCAGTTCTCTCCGTCCAAAAAGCCTTATCGGCTTCACTGACCTGATAGTCGAAATCCTCCGTAATGGCAGAATTTACTTTTGCCCACGGGAAACCAGAGTGCCAGAGGAAGCGCTGACCCGTTCGCATGCAGTCGGCTAGATAAGCCCTGGGGTTCAACATGTGCGTGTGCCAAACCATCAATACATCCAAGGGCGGGAGGTGTTTGAGTGTGTTGTCTACAGGAAGTCCATATTTCTTGGGAAAGGCTCCAAAGGTGTAGTCTGTTTCCTTGGCCCTCCTCGGTAAATATTTGAGAACCCCCGGTGTCTCAGCAACACAATGAAGCCACCATAGCTCATACCTCTTCACTGCTCTCGCAATAAAGACGTTCCACCGCTTCTCCCTCAACAAACTCAATCCCGCCTTATGACTCTCAAGCAGATCAGCTTCGGCCGTGCTGGAGGAAGCCTTTCCCCAAACAGAAGTTATGTCCTTGCCTTTCTCGACCTCCCTGAGATCCGACGAAGGAACAGCCACAGATAACTCGCGGCCATCCTGCTGTGGAGCCTGGCAATCTAAGATGCCCCACATACCATCTGTGTAACCGATCTCTTCCTTGAGTTCCATGATTGTGTGCAAGAAGCGTAAATGGGCGATGCAGCTGGAGGCATAGGGAACACGAGGCTCGTTGTTGAGGTCGAGGGGAGAGAAGAAGACCTCGGGGGGAGGGTCTGATGCTACAGCTTCGTAGGCCGGAGGCTTTTGGGATGGTGCTCTAGGGAGGGAACTCGAAACAGGAGGGTCGACTATCTGGCCCATGTTGAAAATGTTGGTTGGATATAATTCTATAAATTAAAATGTTGATAGGTAGATATGTCAAGTGTTGAGTAACATGTAGCAAGGATTGCGATGTGTGGTTAAAATTGATAGATGCTAAGGCGGCGTTCCTGGACACTTATATCGGCCAAGGAAGCTTATATTTATAGCGCGATCCATTGTGTCTCAATGGACTTGGTACTCCCCAGTACTAAGCAGATCAAACGATCTCCAAATTCTCCAACCACAGCCCCGCGCCGAAACCCCGAAAGATACGGTGGTTTACATTCTAAGGCGACTGACGGTCTTACGCCTAATCGCCCGACGACCGTGTAACCCACTACTCTGGTTAGCCTCATCTGTTGACACCCACCGAAAACTTGATTATTCTCCCTGTAGGTCACTAAATGTTTGTACTATCCCGTAGCTTGGCGCTGACACAGTCAGCACATTCACTAGTCACAAACTGTGTTGAGACTATTCCTATGCCGTAGCTCTACGTCATACAGTTGGCAACTAAAGCATCGTGTCACGTGATATGACATCACTAGTGCTAAAGCATTAAGGAACGGGGCGTAATTGTGGCGGAGACAGATATGAAATTTGCCCGCATTTTCTAATCTTTACTTGATCAACAGTTGAACCCCAAAAGATCAGCGCCTTTTCAACGAACCTTTGTTGCAGTAATCAAATATCAATCAATCAATCGAGTTGTTTTTTGTCGTCAGATCCTTGACGATATCTACACGCATACCCCTCTTCTTAAGCAGTGCCCCCTGGTTAAAGATAAAGTTCGTCGGCGAATACATCCTTTGTCATTATTTCCTTTTTTGTCTATTTTTTGTCTGTTCGCAGCTCCGGAATTGTCGTCAAATCCCGTGTCCCCGTACGGTTGACTTGCAGAGACTAAAGCGCGTACCACACACAAAAATATCAGGATGTTGCACCTCCCATTTGAGATTAAGCTTGCGGCTCATGTTGTGGCCTACCACCGAGCGGCACCAAATGACACACTTGTCACCTGCCAGGACCATGACGAAGCTGTAAGCATATGCTTAGAGAAGGAGACGGAATATCCCATTGATAACCAGCTCATCAATGATGATAAAGATAATTTTGCCATGTTATATTGGCGGTCCCTCTTCGCAAAATCTGCGCCTAGTCTGAATAACACCCATGAGCATGCCCGTGGAAACACATTTGACATGACTGTGTCCCCTAAACAGTTCTGTCTCAAAGCCCCTTCAATTGACCCTTGGCTACAAAGCTTTACAGTTGCTTCAGAAGATACCGATGGAATATCTGGCACACCAACTCCAAATAGGGCTACATTGACGGACCCACCGCATTACATAATACTGGAGGAAGACACCAGCATCGAAGGCACTGACATCGAAACGCCAGCTTCTTCGCCTGACAGATCCCTTCTTACATCACCGGCTCCATCTTCTGGCGATGTGCGTCCCACATTAAACATGCCGGTGACTAGCAATCAATTACCAACTGACAAAGAGGAAATGGTCACCATCACAAGGTCAGAGTTTGAACGCAATGCAGCTCGGACCGAGGAGCTCAGTAAGGCTGTCGCCAACCTCGGGTCTACCATTGCCTCCTTAACAGACATGATCAAGAAGCAGGCACAGCCCCAGAAATCCCTTGATCCAGAGATGATTGGATTTTTCGATCCAACAGGAGCTGGACTCCCCGCGAAATCAAAGCTAGTGGAAAATTTGGTTTACTCAGAGGGAAGATATACATTCTTTACAGATGTTTATCTATTCACTGATCAGCTTAAACGAATGGCTAGTCACCATGGCGAAGATGAAGTTGTGGCTTTATGGCCGAGCTGCCTAAAGCATCGGGCTCTTGTTTGGTTCTATAGCGAACTGGATGAAGATGCGAGGGCTAACATCTCAAAACAAAACTTGGCTCACAGTGTTGATATGCTAGCTGAGCGTTGGAAGCGAAGGGTACCCGAAGCTGAATTTCGTGACATGCAGTATACATTGCATCATGCTGCTCAAGGGCGTGACATCGTCCAGTTCTGTGCTGCTGTCATTGGTGTTTTGGGTCACATTGATAGACGTCCTAAATGCGCGTGTCTTTTGGCATGGAGTCGTCTGAGCCAAGAGATCCAACAGGCTTGTGCAGGTGCACGTCCTAACAAGTATACTATGCCTTCAGAGTTCTATAAGAATCTGCGTGAGCACACAAGTGCTCTTCAGACAGTAGGTGCGGTACACAGGTAGAATATGCGCTTTGAGCTAGGATATGTTGAAGAATAGCGACGAGAGACGACTAATAGAAGTGTCTGGAATGTGGATTGAATTGGACAATGGTCAAAATGTATCGACTTTAGTTCATCAGTGTTTTGGTCGAGATATATTGTATCGTTCCAACTTAGATTTCAAGCATGAAATGTTAGCTACACTCATGTACAAGATTTTGAAGTATTATAACATACACACTTCTCTGGTGATATACTGATTATATGGATTCTCTGTTTTTGGCCTCAATTCTCTTCGTAATTCATATGTACATACATGAAAGATATCTAACCACCGCAGCCACCGCCACAGCCACTTCCACATCCTCCACCGCAATTACCTCCACCATCTCCTCCACAGTTCGCTCCACCGCCACAAGACGTTCCACCACACGATCCACATCCACCGGCCCCTCCACAAGCACCCGCTGCCATACCAGGAGTACAAGTACCAGCTACGCAAGCACCTCCACTCGCACCGTTATGTGCACGTCCGCAATCTTGGCCGGGCGCAATAGTCGGGTTGAAGTACACGGGGTACATCCAAGGCCCATACATATAGTATGACGTGCCCCAGTGGTTATAGTATTCTCCACGATCAGGTAGCTGTTGACCACGCTTAGCGGCACGCCGTTGAGCCTTTTCGTATTGCTTGGTGAGACGGCGGTGATGGTTATCGTACATGAAAAGAGGGGTAGCTGTTAAACGGACCGCAGAGTGTGATGAGATATGTGGAGCTTTGTCATGAGGACATGTTGGTGCTTGTGTTTGATAGAAACGGTCGACGGCTAGAGTTAAGCGTTAGTTGATGAGTCTTCAGAGCTTAATCGGCTTACATACCTTTTTTGGCGCTGGTGTTAAAAACGCTGTCTACACGACCGACTGTCGCAACACGAGTTGCCTCGCAATACCAGCATGTACACTCGGAATAGACCTCCTGGTACCGCTTCAGGTAGAGCTCTGATGTCTTCTCGAATGAGTCTGACAGTTTGGACTCGTCAATCTTATCATCGTGATCCACGAATCGACCAATATCCGAAACTGTAGTTTGATAATAGATACTTGGGCTCAACTGTGCAGTATGCCAAGCAAGATCAATGTCCAATGTTGGAACCAACAAAGTCCCCACGTTCTCCTTCATGAGTACCATGAAGCGCCGGTACTTTTCCAAAAGGCGCTCCATGGTTGATAGGCATCCAGGACTGTGAAGCCAGTCAATACGTTGCATCTTTTCCGCAAACGATCCCTGTCGCAGAACTGCGCCGACCAAGTCCAGCGTGAATGGGAATGGGTTATCATGGTACCGACTCATGGTAATTCGTAACTGCCTTGGCTGCATCTTGCGATCAGATCCAAGGTATGGTTGAAAAGCCAACTTCCGTAGAGGCTTATGTGGTCCCAACTCGTCACTCAACAAAGCGACGATTTCCTTCATACCCTTGGCCAACCGAATTGTCCGCGCCATGGCAGGATCTAACATGGCGCCTAGCATCACACGGTTGGGAAAGTCACGGGCGACTTCCTGGCGGGAAGGTTGATTGCGGACAAAAGGGGTGCCGGACTGCACTTCTAGCTCTGTGCCGGGGAGAGCAATATCCCGGTTGACTAGAAGATCGAGATCGCGACGGAAACGGGCGACTACAAGGCCATCACGGGTGATGGGCTCTTGGCAGACCTGGCATTGATAGTGGAGAGCACCATCGGCGAGACCGTTACCAACAAGATCAGTAGCACTATCATGGGGTGTGTATGTTAGCAAAAGATGAACCGTATTGGAGTAGGTCATGATACAAAACTTACGTTAATCTGTCGGCAGCAATAGCAATTGAAGACGTGGTTGTCCATGGAATCAAGTTCTCAGAACGACAGTTATCTGCGGGACAATATATAGTTTCTTCAAGAGAGTCCAGAGTGTTATCCCATGCCCGACCCGTCTTTTGTATCCAGAAAGCCTTGGAATCTTCGTTGACCTGGTACTCGAAGTTTTCATCGATGGCAGCGTTAACCATGGCCCAGGGAAACCCGATATGCCAAAGTCTGCGCTGACCCATTCTCATGCAATCTGCGAGATACGCTCGTGGATTCAGTATGTGAGTATGCCATACCATCAAGACATCCAACGGCGGAAGGTGCTCCAGTTTAGTATCCCTTGGCAACTTGGTTGACTTCGGGAACGCACCGAAGGATACGTCGTTCTCGGTGGCCTTCCTCTGCAAGTAATTTGGGTCTCCGGGCTTGTCAGCTATACAAAGACTCCACCAAAGTTCATATCTCCTCACTGCTCTCGCGACAAAAACATTCCAGCGCTTTTCCCTTAATAAACTCAGGCCGGCCTTGTGTTTACGAACTGCCTCGTCGTCTTCTGTCGCCGCCACATCTCTGGCCCAAACTGACGTCGTTCCCTTCCCTTTACCTACTTCTTCCTTGTCGGCCGCAGGAACACAGAAACTTGCTGCCCGTCCGTCACTCCTTGGTGCTTGGGAGTCGTAGATGCCCCATGTGCCGTCAGTGTAACCAATCTCCTCTTTGAGTTCCATGAATGTGTGTAGTAGTCGCAGATGAGCAATGCAGCTGGAGACATATGGCGCTCGTGGCTCATTAGTCAAGTTGAGGGAGCCGAAGAAGACATCCGGGCTGGAATTAGCAGATGTGGGGTCATATGCGGGTGGATCATCGTAAGGTACCCCGGAGGCAGCGCCGGGTGGACGCGCTACGGAGGTCATTTTGGAATTTTTTGAATATAAGTATAAAAAAAAGTGCCAAGAACACTTTCGAAAAGTTGGGTTGTCTAGATGCGCCGAAAATGACGACAATGAAACGGCAGCTCCTTCCTTTTTATCTACGCCAAGAAAGCTTGTTTCTCGGACCCCCAACTACTACACTCGGTCCCTTCAGCCCCTGCTACGTTGGCCCCAAACATGTCACACGATCTCCGTTTTTTTGGAACAAAGCCCCGCCTTCGCGACCGCTATGAAGCCTCATTTTGAGATATGCGGTGCAGGGCTTTCTCTCCAAGGAGCTGGCGCCCGACTACCGTGCGACATCCTACCCCGCGAAGGCCCCTGTTCGCACGTGCAGATATCTGCGCAATCCAGCTCACCAATGTCATCAAGTCGTTGGCCGCACGTTTTTCTTTGGGGACTTGTCAGCTTGTATTTCAGGTTTATACAGCTAGCCGCCTGGAATGTCTTTGTTCTCGTATTTTGTCAGATTTAGCCTCGTCTGACGGATAAATTGTTGGAGATAGAGCGCAAACATACATACGTGAACAAAACCCCATGTACCCGTGCACACCACATATAACTAAGGCAAAAATAGCCGATGCAGACTGAGGCGTATTGAATGACGAAAGGTAAGCTTACATCATATACCAAGTATATCGCAAGATGTCGTGTGACGATATCGATATGTATACCACGTATCTATTTACCCAATTGAGAAGACCTTACTCCAGGATCCAAACCACCCAACAAAACCTTATCAGATTTGGGTGACATTGTCCATGTTATACATAATCACGTGCTACAAGCGTACATACTTGTGTTCACATTTGCGTGATAGATGGATGTACAATAAATGTGTGTTCCTGGCGCTAGGGGCATAGTATTAACGAGGCGGATGGAGCCGCGCGCTATTCAAATATGCTTAAGTATGTTCGGTAGGCTGTGGAATACAAACAACCACCAAACACGATTGTTCGTATCATTTGAACTGATTTTGCCAAATATCAATGGAAACATATTCCATGCTTCTAAGACATTGACATCCGATCGGATTCCAACGACAGCCACCGTATGAACTTCGTAACCATCCCACTCCAAAGAGCCACTGAATACAACAACGAATGTATGGGCTCAGATTTCATACCCCAACGCAAAGTTAGGGTTGCACTTACATGCATTGCCCCACCAGCCGCGCAGGAGATTCAAGTCCAAGTCTTTCAAACGATCCCCTAGAGACGGTCTCCATGGTGTAGCTAGTAACTTAAGAATGTGGTAACATAGTGTTAGGCTCTCGTCTTTTTTGACACAAGTTACTAGGAGCAAGTTTCCTTATCAGATATAGGTATGTATGTACAAACATGCATAGATATGTGTAGCGTGCATATACATACAAGTATGCTCGACCGGCATGGAGACCTTGTCCACTGTTTATCTCAACAACCGTGCACTCGAAACAAAGTTATCATTGTCTAACTCGGCCGAAGAGGTTTGGGCTTGGTAGCGTTAGCGTTGTTTTGACTTGTTAATGTCACTATGATATTCAAATTCATCACTTTATAGTTTCCATAGTTGTGAATTTCAGGTAAAGCTTCTGTCACGTAGATGATGTAAAATATCGTAAGGACATCATAAATCGGGTTGTCACCATTGAAAACCCTATTAGACTGGTAATAGAGTACAAGAGATTATTTTGACTAGACTTCTGAGTGAAAACGTGGCCTAAGGGCAGCTTGCTTTGAATTGGTTATGAGGCAGAAAGGGACGCATACATAGTGTTGGAGTTCCGCGTTCTAGGTATGCGAGTACATACGTATACTTCCAGCTTCATATCGTGTCAGAGAATTCCGCGAACGTTGATGATACGCCGATCCATACCCCTACCACCAGAGCCCTTGGTGTCTGAACTGGTAGCACCGGGATAATATCAATGATGAGTTCATGTCCCCATGGATGAGTGACCATTTCTAAGAGGTTGGTATATAGCCCTAGGAAGCATATACCAATACTCAGGCAACATATGCGTCTTGGCGTCGTCGTGGCCATGTGACACAGAAAAACCGTGTTAGGAATACATTAGAAAACATGCGTTGTGAACGAACAAATCTAAATGAGTTGGTACCAAAACAAACCCAAGCACGCACTCTTTTGATTGACCAAGGCTGCCGGCGTACCAATTTATCATAGGGGTATAATATTTAGTGTGTTCTCCCCATCACGAAGTACTATATCCTATCTTGAGGCACCGAGGGTAACACTGTTCATATCATGCAGTTCATATTTACTAACTAAGTCTTCTGATACTTAAATGTTCTGTTGATTCCATCTCACTGTACTCTTCCACCGCGCTTCACACATCACCGCCATCGGCCATTCGATTATGGCGAAGCGTCGCAGCAGCACGAATAGCCTTAGTATATCGTCGTAAAGCCTTATAGAAATCCGAAGCCTCCCAATCATCAGCCGGGCGTGCTTCTGGACAAGCCTGTTGCACCTCAAGATCAAGAAGATTCCAAACGAAGGTCAATGGGGTCTTTATCTTCGTACTGCAATGCCGTATGAAGCGCATTGCGGTAGTGCAAAAATCAACTACATCACGCCCCTTGTATGCATCGTCCAGCGTATATCTGTTGGCTGTCAACCATCCATACAAGCCTCGTAATCTCCAGCGATCAATAAGGATAGAGATACTGTATTCCAGATTCCGTTGGGGGATTGCAGTTTTGATATCTTGTCCAACCTCACATAACCACCATGTATGGCCTTTGGACCTTAGACATGTTGGCCATATCGCCGTAACTGCTTCTTCACCGTAAATTCCAGCCACGCTTCTTAGTTGATCTGTAAAGATATAAACATCTGTAAAATAGGTATTCTCACCGTGATAGTACAGACATTGTTCAATTTTATCCCGGCGAGCAGGTTTCATGACACCCGATGTAGGATCGAAAAATCCAATAGTTTGTGCTGTGAGGGGATGTTGGACTGGATTCCTCTGGTGAATCGTACCCAGCTTAGAATCCAAGATAGATTCTAACCTATCAACGTCCGCACGAATCGACACCATTTGGCTCATAAGTCTGTTGTATTCTGACTTGGGTATAGTAACCATCTCTTCTGATTCGCCCTCTGATATTCTATTGGCCGAAAATCTGTGGATGGAATTTCTCGAATCACGGCATACCAAGGAGTTCTCATTAGACCGACTAGGAGTAAAGACGGTAGGGGTTGGAGTGCTCAGGTCGCTGGCACCAATCTTGTTGGATCTCTCGGTTCGAGTGTAACATGACCGACCAGAGACAATTGGGTTCATCGAGATTGTTACCTCTACAACACCGTCCTCGCCTCTACTAACAGCAGCAGGTTCCTCGGACTCTGTTATGGTCGATTCCTCTTTATCGAAGATGGAATCTCCAGCTGATTCGTTCTGTACCACAGCTTCGGAGTCCCCGGTGAAATCGGCACCGTCCGCTGTCATAGAGCTACCCATGGACAATTCTTCCTTAGCAGATGACCTGTTCTTATCTGATACTGCCCGAATCATTGCCCTTTGGCCACTAACTGACATCGCGGACTTCCTAGACCGTGACAGGAGTGATTTCCTTCTCGATGACGTAGCACCTGTAGCTTTGCGAAGACGTCGAACAGCACCTGTGTATACAGAGGAAGACATGGAAGAGGACCTCCTTCGTCGTTTATTAATCGATGAGTCGGCTGAGAATGTCATTGGTCTAGCCTTCTTCGGCCGTACCAAACGGGTTGGCACCCCAAACTTATGGGGGCTCCAGGGTATGTCTGGCTGGCTTATACCGGTTGTGCACACCGTCAAACCTTCCGGAATCTCTCCACCTGCCACTTTTTCGACACCTGCGGTTGAAGCTTTCGAGTCGGATGTTTTTGTAGCCAAGTTAGAGCGATCAGAAATGACTGCGTATTTAGTTGGTGACTTTTCAACAGAAGGAGCTTCAAAACAAAACTGCTTTGGAGCCAGGAATCTATTAAATGATGTCTTGGATGCGTGCGAATCGCTGCACTTGCGACTGTTATGAGAGGACTTCGACGGTGTAAATTCCCGCAACCTTTGAACGGCGTCACGCCTCTTTCGCTCTGAATTAAGTACTTTTAGGCCCTCATTGGAGTACTCGGCACGTTCGTCCAGGCATATCTTCACGGCTTTATCGTGATCCTTGCATGTGATAGAAATATCTTCTGGCGAATGGCGGTGGTATACTACGATAGCGACGGCCAAATCAATCTGTTCAGTGGAGTATGACATCATCAATGCCCATGCTATCCTCGGTGTACTTTGGTGAAGCCCCTCTCGGTAATGCGGCGACAACGATTAACACGCTGATTCGAAAGCTATTGGGATAATCATGAACCCAGAAAACTAGATACCCGAGAGATAGAATTCGAGTGGAACCAATAATGAATGTGATATGGTGCTGGTGTTGCTAGTGGGACATTGGCACAATGATAGCCACATATGTTTAGTCTGCAGCGCAGTGTATGTGTTGTATGGATATATATATCTATATTTCAGATGAATGAAGACGCGATGACATTGTTTATTACCCTACATATCCGCGTTCCAGATAATAACCCTAATGTGTCACTTAACCCTTGATGTGAACAAATGTCCCTACCAGTAATTCCAACCTTCTTCCTTAATACCCTCGAAATGGCACCTTTGAGGTTTCGAGATGCTTTTTCCATCGGACTCAAGACAGATTCGCCCCATCTGTCGTTGAGGGGATAAGGGACCCCATTCACAACACTCTCTCCCTTTTTTTTCGTTTATTCCAAGGCTCGTCGTTGCCATTACACCCTCTTGAGGTCAGCCTCGTTGGCAAGCCGCGTCCGCCCCCT
>LCZG01000011.1:252740-386517 GCA_001483325.1 Huntiella savannae | reverse complement strand
AAAAAACAAAAATTTCGATTTTTGAACGTGCGGAAAAAAAAATTATCACTTCAGATTTCACTCACTGTACATTGTACATACACAGATTATCACTACTATCATACATATGTGGATACATCCTTCACACCCCACTACCATCCCGTGAATGACCGTCCGGCCCGTCCTCGTCTCTAAATTCCTTCCTCATAGCCTCAAGCCCCTCCCCGGCCCGCCTTGAAATCCTCGTAGCCCGCCACATCAAGGATCATCTTCCTTCCACCATCCGGAAACGACCGCCTGGCCACTCAGTGCTCCATGATCACAAAGAAGGATCTAGCCAACCATAGCCATGCTCTTTGTCCTCGGAAACAATGAGCCATGCATTTTAAATCCGCTGTTACCTGCATTCCCTTGTCTGTCTACATACCTGGCCGCAACAAAATATACTTGCCTACAACAAAACATTCGGGAAAACGGAAACCACACAGACTGGTAGATACCCTACTGAAATCCTCTTTTTGATGTTCATCCTTCGCCTCGTGACTTTCTCTTGGGTTGACTTTTTCAAATGTCGGTTTGGACGTCAGTTCTTTCTCAACGCTGCCTATAACATGCCCTTGCCAATCCACTGTTGTTTACGCCCAGTAAAATACATCCAATGGTCGTGCTTGTGGCGCGGCTCTGAAGGCTTTCTTCCTATTGGCCGATATGCGGGGTCTCATGGATTCTTTCCCAGCATAATAAACGCCGAGCCCAGAAAACTGTGCACGTAGAAATATATGTACATACACATCTATACTTGCATAACTCTAGCTGCCCCTTCCATTCCCTTGCCTTCCCTTGACCGGGCCGCTCTCACGAGGCAAACTCGCCAGATGAACGATCAAATTCCTTTCCGAACAAACTACCCCTCGCGAACCCGCGAGAACTTGTCGCCACTAAACACAGACGTTTTTTAATACCCTTTTTTTTCTCTTGATCTTGCGTGTTCGTTGTAAATAGGGGGGAGGGGGGAGAAGAGAGAGCTATCCTCGCTAGCTATGTGTGTCAAAAAATTGTGGCTGCCACACTAAGACGGGTTATGGGGCGTGTATCCATGAAATCACGGCTTGCTCGATTCCCGAAATTTGGGGGTTCGATAGACCATGACAAAAGGTTTGACCATGACCATGATTATCTACAAAAAAGTCACTTTGAGTGAAGCTAAGGATGCAATGTACATACATGTGTATGTATGTACCTTCAAATCCCTCTAGTTCGGTGGGTCGACCAATGGGCAAAAATCGCCATCTTTTGTTGGAAGTCGGTTATATTTCACCTGTTATAGTTGGTGGGTTGTTTGTTTATACACATGTCCAGTCACTTGGTTGGATCACTGTTGTTAAACGCCACACACGTCAACCGGGCATCGGAACCAACACAGAAATAGTCGTCACAGTTGCGGCCAGTTCATTATGTACATATGTACATACATATGTTTACCCGTTATTCTTCACTGAATTGCTTTCCCTTTCAAAAGGGAACTTGACAAACAAAGGAGAGGGAAACAACTGTCACGCCTTGACCATAGGGCTATGCCACAAAGAATGTGAAAATTCAGCATCAGTGAAGAAAAAGAAAGGGTACATACATATATAAAAGACACACCACTATATTACAGAACATCAACCTATAATATACACCACCCCCTCTTTCAGTTGACTGCCCCTCTCCACTATTGGAAAACAGTCCGAGTATCGTACATATGAACAGAAAAATGTAAGCATGAGAAAAAAAACTTCCACTTGTTTCTTTCATTCTTTCTCCGACTATGCCATGTGTAGACAAACCCACTTCGCCGTCGGGAGCACGGCTTGCCCATAGCTCCCACAACGCCCGATCTACCTGTAGAGAATCGTGGCCAAGACCGAAAAGCATGCTAGAAGCGGGAAAATCTCATGTACAGACAATACCACCATGGTAAACTAGTCTCTACAGACCCTGTGCCTGTACATATGTTTGACTGATCAATGACTGAGAACACCTGCCGGGTCACTTGCTATGTGACTCCGTTATACCCCCGCCAAGTCCGGCGGCAGATGTGATGAGGGCAGAAGCGGGGTTCCGTGGTTACAGGGAGCAGATTACCTGTGATGTGCCCATTTGGTACACACATATACACTAAAACGACGAGGAATCAGGCCTGTTTATGGGTTACCAGTCTGCGTTGGCGCTTCCTGCTGTCCATCCTGCTCCTCGCCAACGGAACCTGCAGCAACCCCCTCAGCCACCGTTTTCTTGGACCTTCGGCCCTGCCCTGTCGTGAAGCCCTTTTCTTTTCTTCGTCCACGACGCACATCGGCCCCGATTACTTGTAAAGGCTGGTCAATACCTGCCACCGGAACTCCATTCCGGTCAACCCCCTCTGTGAAGACCAGCTCGCCTCGTTTTCCTAAAACTTCTCTTCCCGCTTCTTCTAATAAGACGCCCAGGGCTAACAGTGCCGTTTCGTCGAGACTGCGCTCATCAATTACTCGCTGACCCCGCACTATTGCAAGTTCTTCGTAAAAGTGGCTCGCGTAGGCGTGAAGCGCCTGTAATAAATCGCCTGACGGTAACGTTTGGGCGCCAGCATCTGGCAGTAGACGACCTGCCGCGTCGTAGAGGTCGTATTCAGCAAAGAGAATGGGCGCGTTAGCCTGCCGAAAGAGAGCGTCTTCAGGCGACAAAGCTGGTGGTTTTGTCGAGGTATCATGCACTGTGGTGGTGTTGGTAGTGGTGTTGTATCTAGCAGGAGCGCGGCCTGTATTTGAGAATCAGATGGTTTGTTAGCGGTGAGGCCCGAGAATCAAGAATCAATTATGGCGAGACCAAATATTTCAGAAGTGGTGTGATGAGGGGCAGGAGCTGACTAACCTGCAACTGCGTCATAGATGTTCAAAAGTCGTCGTTTTGCAGGTGGAGGAACACCAGGTTCCGTTGCGCCATCGGCGGCGTGTTTTCGCTTGGCCGATGCATCTGGGAATATTGAGGACATGGCGGTCGCAAAACTATGGAGTGATTGAGACAAGTGGTCTAATTGAGGAGTGGAATCGATTCATCTTGGGCTCTGAAAAATTATACGATTGAATGCAAGGCTGGTCAGCCCGATTTAATTTTGTGGTGTTGTGCATTTTTTTCGTCCTTGTAAGTATTAGCGCAACTAGCCTATGCATAGACCAGTGACATCATTGGTAGCTGCGCTACTACTTTAAAAGCAGCGATACCCTGTGTATGTGTCTTACAAGTTAAAGACATGTATGAAGCACACATAACACAGTCACTTGTGTAATACAAATTCATACTCATACAAGCTTTATTTTCATTTAAATCATGCAACTTGCACCAATTCCGACATATCTTACAATGGACTCATCACTTAGTTTACAACACACAAAGTCAATTCATCAGTCTATTATTCAAAATGCTCATCTATGTGAGAATCAGTTCTTTTCCGGCACTTACTTACGCCCCGATGAACGTGTGAAAGCTAGAACCGAAAGCCGAGCTAAGGGACGACGAAGAGTAAACATCGATGAAAAGAGAAGTGAAGCCGAGACCTTAACGGCTGGAACCAACGGAGTCAACGTGCTTGAGGTAGATAAGTCTCGCGGGGAGTTGTGAGTTTCCTTTTTTTCTCTCTTATTTTAGAGTGAAACATACATTACAGTATGTACTTTTGAATGAGTGACTGGCTGACATTTCTCACGGTCGTCAGATTACTCTCAGGTGGCTCGGACGGAACTGTCAAGCTTTGGGATTTCACTTCCGAGGAGTGGGATGGTGAGACTCCAGTGATTTACCACCCCACTCTGGACTTTCCAAATATTCGTCCCGGTGATACCGCCCCGGGCCACACGCAAGGTGTGACATGTGCGGCCTTTAGTAAATGTGACCGAGACTTCTTCTACACGGCGTCTTATGATCACACTCTCAAGGCTTGGGATCCTGAACGACAAATTGTAGGGACTTCTTGGGGCTTTGACCACCCAGTTGCTACTTTCGATGAGGGTTCAGTAAACTCCAGTGTTGGATTACTGCTGGTGGGTACTGAGGGGGTGTCTGTTGGTATGGTAGACACTCGCTCAAGTGGTATCTCATGTACATTTTACGTTGGGGGTGGCGGCACTACGTCCCTTCTATGGTCACCAACTAGTGACTGTAACTTTCTTTCCGGTCATGCCGACGGCACTGTCAAAATATGGGACTCTCGTTATCTCGCCGCCCCTATCACACTCCTGGATGCATCTGATTCCGTCGGTTTCCGTCTTGGTTCCCAATACGATGAAAGTTCTCCTATCTCTACACCTGATGCTACACCACCACCACCACAAGGGCCCCCTATTGCTCACCGGGGAGCTGTCTATGGCTTAGGGCTTTCACAGGACGGTTGGCGCCTAACAACACTAGGTGATGATTGTCTACTTAGAGTATGGGACCTCCAAACGGGAGCAAACATGATGCTACATGAGGAGATGCATCTGGCAAAACGGACTTCTGGTCTCTCATGTAAAATCATTGTGACGCCAACTGATTGGGTATCTTCTGAATGTCAGATGGCCATATTTCCCAATGGCTCTGAGATTATCGGAGCTGGTATCCAGAAGGGAAATATCACGATGCGAGTGGGAAGTCCTGACAACGTCTTCGATCATTCTTACTACTATCAACAACAAGAAACCCCAAAACCTACCGTCAACGCCGTTGCTTGGCGCTCCGATGCCGACATTTCCAATATTAGTATCCCCGCGCTTCTCTATGTCGCATATAGTGATGGAAGGATCAGAGGCATCTCAACCACCGCTACATCCCCAGAAAGTACGAGTGACGAAGACCACCCCATCACTCAGGCCCGTGATCACAAGAGGCGGAAGCTCCAAGTTAGGCGTGCAATGCGGTAGTTTAAAACTGTAGGGTTGATAGGGTTATCGACAACATTGATAATTGTGGGTCTACATGCACGACATCGAGTCTTTTCGAATCAGATCATCCGCGGCAATGCTACGGGTGGATCCTGCCATGTTTACAATCACGGGTGTTGGGATTGATACACCCTGGGCTTCCCCAACGGGATAAGAAAGAACAGGCATGGTGGTGTCCGTCCGGAGTTGCTCAGGCCAGGGATATGATCCTTGTATGTATGTTCAAGACCACAATGTTTTGTATGAATGTGTGTATTGTGTTTGCTTAGTGTTGCATGTGTCTGTTCACGGTTATTCTAATGTAAGCGCCTATGTCACGAACCTATCTACCCCCGTTCGTGGTAACATGTCAAATAAGCCGGGCGGAACGCGGATATGGCACGATGAACAGTGCCGACCGAGCAGGGGCGGGAAGGTTGGATATCGGGATGGGGGCTATTCGTGATTTGTTGGATTCGTCTAGATTGCGGTGATTTTAGCCTTTTTGTCATCCGTCGCTGTCGGAGCCGGATGTGAGGATGACATCCTTGTTACGGTTGGCGGGGCGAACAGCGGTGATCGTACGGATCTAGTTTTCCATTTCACGACGAGGATATTTGAAGGATGAGGGATTGTATATGGTCGAGGGGGTACACACATACATATGTATAGATTTGATCCGAGTGTTCAGAAACACACTGTGTCATGCGTGATATAGGATCGGGTACTTGTAGAGGAGGACGAGGGAAAGGGAAAGGGAAAGGGGGCGGGTGGGGCTTCTTGCGTTGCGTTCCGGATGTAAGCCCTGACCGCACGAACCCTTTTTGCTTAATGGGTGGATTCTAAGGTTCAGAACGAGTCCCAAGAAGTTGAGGCCCGATGATGATTTGCAATGCCCTTTCCAGGGAGGCGGAGGTGTGGGTAGTAGTGGCTGTGATTGAATGGACGGCTGAGTGTCTAGTTGCTTGGTTGTCTATTTAGCTGTCTGTCTGACTGGCGAACTGACTGTCGCGAACAGACGGGCTCATTGATCTGTTGTTTAGCTGGTATGTACACCGAGACACCAGTCAAGGAGATATCCCGCGAGTAGTCGTGGGTTAAAGGGGACTGCATGATGTCGGTAGTATCGAACCACAGATGATTCATAGTCCCAGGCTAGACGGGCGGGGAGAGCGGCGAGCCGAGCGGTGGTGGCGAAGTTAGGATGCATCCGGAGGGAAGAGGGGTCCTGGATTTGTTCACGTGGTGTGCATGTTGACTATAGGAGGTGCTGACTTGGCGGGTCGTTGTCTGAAGTCGGGGGCTGAGACTAGAGGGCGTTGATTAATACGATGTTGCGAAGGACTGAGAGGGGGATTGGGCAGCCATGCATGGTAACCCTACTTTTTATGCCTCGCGAGTTGATATGTGACAGAAGCTGTATTGGGCCGCGGCGCGGCGGTCCGTCAATGTAGAGGTTACGTGGGTAGCTGGATGATGATCACCGATTCCCCTGCTTGGTAGTCTACGAGACGGGTATCCCTTATACGGACATGTGCATGCCGAGATGAAACTCACCGGTTGTACGTTGCTCCGCCGCTAACCTATACGCTGATTAGGCCGCCAAGAATATACATATGGCCTGACACGTATGTACATATGTACATACATCCACACAAATTGTCACCGTCACATTTAAGCCAATCAAAGTGCACGGCTTGAAAAGCATACCATCCGGATCGGGCGGATCGGGATTGTCCCCCTGGGTTGGATGCTACCTGGTGTGTAGGCTAGCAAGGTCGGTACGTGCACCACCGAGATATCCGAGCTCTAGTGCATATGGTGGGTGGCGAGGTGGGTGTATATACATACACATGTCTACATATCTACATGTGTGTGAATATCTCCAAGCGGCCGTGACCAACCAGTGGGGTGACAAATGAAAGTAGATCCTTCCTATAACATAAGAAACACGTTAAAGTGTTTCTATCTGGGTTACACAGGCCCAGTGGTTTCCTATCCCAGAACGGGGATATCCATTTCATGTCTTGGAGACGAACTGTGTAACGATGATGGTGACGATGGTTCGTTGATCGATGGTGTCACACGGTTACTGTATAGATATGATAGTATAGTTCCAGGATCCATTAGCACGTGTGCTTGTTCCTTGAGTGGTAGGCGAAAGATCCGGGTCAGATGTGAGGTAACAAGCAGTATCCCTGCCCGGAATCTAGGCGAGTGGTGATATCTTGGGGATGAAAAGGGGAAGAAGATGGTTAGACTCTACGTCATGGACGTTGTGTGTATTTCGGTGGCGAGTACGAGGTTAGTTGGATTCGTTTGACGTCTATCCCTAGCTTTATCGATCGTGTAACTTGACTTGGACCCTCAGGTGGCGAATATCAAACCCTCCGGCCCCGGAATTCACTACGCAGAAAGGCTCAATTTACGCCCCCATTCTCAACATCTGATATCCTCATTAGTGTAGTGGTGATCATACCTGCTTGTCACGCAGGTGACCTGGGTTCGATTCCCAGATGGGGAGCACATATCTTTTTGAATCTGTGTTGAACGCGTGAGCACGTGACTTTGTATCACGATCCGGAGAGACTCCGTCAGTCGCCGGGCTCACTTGCCAAATCATCGATATCTGGATTCATCTATAACGGCATCACCAAAGGATGCCAGTGACATTTCCAAGAATCCTTGGTCTCAGATGTCAATCCCTGGTTCTCCAATTAACAGTGCCATTTTTTTGTGTGTGGATATGTGATCCCGGCGTTAGGGGGGGAGAGAATAAACTGACCCTTGAACTTTCGGGTTACGTTGCCTGTACTTTTTGTGGCCGCGGCGGGCGACGATTTTGTTCTTTTGGTTTTCTCTGGGTTTATTTGATTTTCTTCATTTTTTTCTCTTTTCTGGAAAAAGTCGCTGTCTGGGTCGGGACGGTTGGCGGTGCTTTTTTTTTATACCTTAATTAATTATTACAATTATTTTCTTATTCGTCGAGCGATTGGGAATCCGATTTTCCTTGATGATCGAGATCTTCTGATTACGAGCTTTCCTTTCTCGACGGGCCGAATCTTGTGTTTGGCGACCTTGATATTGCTGTGTAGGTATGTATGTACGTAGATACATGAAGATTGTGCAATGTGATGTGTGCTTGTTCCGCCATAGTTGGCTTGTGTCCTCGGGTGGTCGGGTTGAGGTCTGGTTCACTGCTGTGTACTGTAGGGTACTGTAGTGTGCTATGTACGGGTCATGTATGTATGGCTGACTGGCTGGTGGTTGGGCTGGTGACGGGCGAGTTGGTGAGGACCAACTGTAACCTTAGTCACAGGTGCTGCGGGATGGATGGATGGAGGGATTGCTGTGCGTTAGCCTGCAGTTGGCGCGGCTTGGTGGCTTCAATGATGTCATTAGGCATGATCAATTTGTGACGTGGAATATAGTCTTGCTAATACTGTTGGTGACGTATAGATTTGTCTTTTGACTTGTTGACCCTGTCACTATGGATGACCGCTTCATTGGCGTCAGAGTCCAAGTGACTTTCAAGAGTTCTACGGCCCAGACTGTGCAAGGAGCCATCTCGTCTGTTGCTCCTGGTGTCAGTTTGACCCTTAAGAATGGTAGGTTGCGTTGCAGGTGGTTAATGTGTTTCTTTATGCTAACATGTGGGCTCTTCCTGTTTAGTGACAATCGTAAATCGCCCGGGAACCGTCCTTCCCAGCCTTGTCATTCGTCTGGAGCATGTCAACGGCGTCGTCGTCATAGAAGACCCCAAGTCGGCCCCGCCGACTCAACCCTCGAGTGCCGCACCATCCGCGACTACTTCTCAAATACCGCCTCCTGTCTCGACTGCCCCCAATGTGGCTACCAACACTACGGTGCCCCAGCCAAAGATTCCCCAGCAGATACCTGGATCCGCACCTATACCCCCGATCAAGCCAATGATGCCACGGGAATCTAGCCCCCGTGCAATTGGTACTCAACCTCCGGACCCAAAGACGCTACCTACTCCCAAGACGAAGTTGGCTGCTTTCAACGACCCTGCTATCATGAGCATGGGAAGGGTGTCATCGGCTCCACGCTCTGGTAATATTAGTGATACGGCTGCTCGGTCTGGTGGTGAGGTTTCTCACCATGCTAGTGCTAGCTCAGTGAGCGGGGCACCCGTCATACAACAAAAGTCGGCGCCGGTACCGGTCGTACCTCCTGCTACCACAAGTATAGTGGACATGGCGGCTTTGGAAACTGGATTTGGCGATATGTCTGTCGAGTCTGGGAAGATAAAATCGACTCGTACCAAGATGAGTGGTGTCCGTGAGAATCGGATATCACGAAACAGGAAGAATCGGGATCAACAAAAACAACATTACTCTGGCACGTCTGCCCGTGGAAAAGGATGGCGGAATACGCCACTTTTGGAAGATATCGAGTCTTTCCAACCGTTTAACGCACTCAAGAAGAAGTCGCAGTTGTCAGATACCTGGGACCAGAATGACTTTGTCGATGGGGATGACTTTGATTTTGAAGAGAGCTTGGCTCGTTTCAATAAGCACCAGGTATTTGAGGGCATCCGTCAAAATGACACGATACGCGAGGACGAGCGGCTGGTCTATCACAACCTCAAGGCCAAACCTGGAACCAATGGTGGCAAGAATCTCCACCACACAGAAAACGTGTTGGATTCGACGGCCAAGGTGGGTTCCAAGGTGTCGCGAACCAATGACGACTTTTGGAACTCGGAGGCCGATGTCCACATTGAAGATCGTAGAACAAGCAAGTCAGCACGTAAACCTGAAGGTCGTCCAGGTTTGGTAAGACAACAGTCCATCCGCATGGGCAGCGGAAGTTCTACTGGAATGGCAAGTGGAAGGGTGAATTCACAAGTAAGACGCGCGAACACCAGGAGTATAGTGACGGGACTAACCTCTGGACAGTTGAAGGAGCCAGTGGCGGGTTTCTATTTGGAGCCCTCTAATCGGTACATTGATGCAGTGTCGCCATTACAGATGGTGACGTTGGAGAATACCGCTGTGAATGAGCTTGGTTTACCCGAAGCAGTCTTGATGGAGAATGCAGCACGCGGCATCGCAGCGATCTCCATGGAGTTGCTGGATGACCCAGCTGTGCGCCATGGACTTGGGGTTGTTGGTGCCCAACATCCACGAACAGAGTTGATCAAGAAGACCATCATGCTGGTGTTGGCGGGAAACAATAAAAGTGGGGCGCGCGCAATTGCCTCGGCCCGACTACTCCGCTCCAAAGGCATGGATGTTCGTTTGTGTGTAGTAGACATTGATCGCGAATCACTGCTTATTGATGCTGTTAAGTTGCAGGTGCGGTTGTACCGGAACTATGGTGGTAGGGTGTACGACAAGCAGGAACTATTCGATCTGTACCGGTCATCCAAAGAAAGCGGTAGTCCTATCAAGTCGACGCTGATCCTGGATGGACTTTTGGGACTGACAGTGCCGTTTGATGAGTTACGTACGGCGGAACAGGCAACGGTTTATGAGCTGATTCACTGGGTTGATAAGGACCCGGGTTTTGTCATCTCTTTGGATGTGCCTTCGGGTATTGACCCAGTGTCTGGTCGGATTGCAATCGTTGATGGGGTCCCATTACATGTGAAGCCCCGGTATATCGTAGCGATTGGTGCACCGAAGAAGGGTCTTATGGAAGCCATCTATCCAGGCGTCAGTAGTGGCAATGGCGGCGCGGGTAGCGGCAGTGGTGAAGATGGTGATGATGGCGTTCATGAGGCGCAAGAATGGGAGCTTTGGGTTGTTGATGTAGGATTTGACGGGGCAGTTTGGAAAAAGGCAGGTGTTAAAGCTCGACATGCTGTGGACTTTGGCGGACGGTGGATTTGCCGGATGAAGTTTCGGGGATTAGGAGGAGATCAAGACGATTAGGGATAGGGTTTGATGATGATTTTATGATGTGGGTTTTTTAAGGATGGGATGGCGTTTGGAGTTCTTTTTGCTATTGTTTTGGCTTTGTGGAGATAGATTTGATATTACAGTGTGTTTGTCTGTATGTATGTATGTAGATAACTACAAGCTAATTTAAGCCGTCTTTTTTTGTTCGTGTTATTTGTCGTATATGCACGTGATTTTGGAATTAGACAGGGGAAATTATTGTGTTACACTGGCGGTAGATTCTCGAAGCAAGCATGAGCTGGTCAGACATATGCAGGACGGAAAGTAGTATTTGACTGAGGCCCAGCCTCTGTGTTTTTTGGTAGGTCTATCTTTGCAGGATGTTGTTCAGCTGGGCTGGGATATGTACTTACATACAGTTCAGATGAGATTTGGTTTTATATCTTCGGTTATGAAGGTAGGCTACGAATAAGCGGATCATGGCTTTCATAGGTCTGTTTGGCGGGTAGGTAGTCTAGACTCTATGGATAGTTTCTTTATGTTTTCATTCTGTTTTCCTTTTTACGAGGCTTCGATGCAATGTAACGTTTTGTTGTAAGGCGAGGCAGCTAAGTGGAGTCATGTTTGCTAGGGTAGCGCTGTGGTTATTGGAAGGGCAGAAAACCAATGTGAGGGATCGAGGACGGCCGGCCGGTGGCAACATGAGGCATGTCAATTATGGTGTGCCTTGCTTATAGATGTAGTTTTTTTTTGCATATAGTATGTCTGATAGACATAGGAGGCTGGGCTGGTGGGTCGACTTGGTATTTCATTTCTGTTGTGTTGGTTCATGGAGAGAGGACTTGCTTTCTTTCTTTTTTTACTTTTGTGGTTTTGCTATTTTTGACATATCTTGGCATCACGCTCGGCTCTTGTCTTCTCTTTTGTTATCTACGTTGTCTCCCCCACAGATATACATATAGACATTACATACATATCCACAGAACAATGCTTCCGTCAACAGCTCCCATCTTGCCGTCCCACTTCTTCTTCTACTTTCGACATAACCGTTACTACCTTACAACAGGTCTACGTGACCACTTCACTAATCTCCCACCATCTCCTACACACACGCTTCTATCCGATGCTTTACAACCCGTCAGTGTCTCGTGGCATCACCCTATTGATGCCTTGACAGCTTCTTACAGAGATTGGTTCTGGTCGCCAAAGACCCTAGTTACAAGACCAGATGGCCCATCAGGCCCACTTACAAGAGTCACCGAGTTTGCGAGCGCCAATGAAGGAGAGGACGTCAGAGTGATTTGTGGGGCTGGCGGAAGTCTAGTTTCTTGGATTCCCGGGAGTGCACTTACGTGGTCTGAGTGGCCTGATTCGGCAACGTGTGCGCGCATGACTCCGGTGGTTCTCGGGGCGAAACTTGAGGTTGTGGCCTTGGGATATGAGAATGCTTACTTTATTAAGAAGGCGGATGGAAGCTGTGTGTGGGATTTATGTGGGCGGTATGACGTTTTGGAACGGGCTTTGGAAAAGACGGCGGGGAGAGACGTCTCGTTTGTGGCGTTGAATCCCGATGTTCCCGGCGAGTTTCTCCTTTTGTTAAAGAAGAAGGTTGCTGTGTTTTGTCTACCCGAACGCATGGCTACAGAGATTACCCGGAGATTGGAGAGTAAGGGGTTCAACTGTGTCGTCCTAGGAAGCTCTGAAAGCGGGTTCAAACTTCCCAGTGAATTCGAGTGGAAGGAGGCTTTGGAATATACACATGCCGTGGTAGCCATTGGTTCAAAGTGTACAGTCATGTAAATAGAAGACAACCATGCCCAACTAATAAGTACCCTAGATCAACCCTAGCTGTGCCACAAATCGATACCGGGGAACCCCGCTTTGTTTCTCCGCGTTGTAGTTACGTTTTAGGTGTTTGGCTCGTGCTCGCTTTTTCTTGGTGTTGCGTGTGATAAGTAATGTGGCGGTGACGATTTAAGAGGAGGAAGGAGAAAACGTGGTGAAATTTGTATGGGGAAGGAGGAGGATTTGATTTGGAGAGAGCAAAAGTGGAGTGGTGAGATTGATTGATTGATTGAGTGTCAAGTTACGATTATGTTTTACGATTTCTTTCTTTCATTCTTTTTGCTTGTTTGATTTCTTTTTGATTTTGTTTGGTTGATACAATTTTTTAATTGAATATACACGACTTCTCGACTTTTCCGACTCCCATATTTTGTCTGTTCAATCTTTATATTACTCATCAAATTCACATTTCGACTAATCAATCGACCGACCACATGGCGCCGTTTCCCTTCCGATTCTCGTGATTGCCGCTTCCGCTATCAATCCGTCGTCGCGAAAAGGCGCCCCACGGCCACGACCAATCACGACATTTAAACAACGTAATAAACACATTTAGAAACCACTCAAATGACCTCACCAAGTCCAACAATCGACTGTACACAGTCTGTCTTATCGGAAGCAAATCTCCTTTCCTATCTCAACGGCGACGTATTCGCCCGCGCCGCCGAAATAATACCCGCATGTCGCCTTCTTCTTTCCCCCGACCATGTCATCCCAATTCTTGCCCGGTCGACGGTTGACGCGTCGTCCGTCACTGTCTCCTCAACATCAAATATGAAAGACCCATTCTACGCCTCCAAATTCCCAATCATGTACGCTCTTGCCGCTACAACCGTAACATCCTACATGCTCGTAATCATGCTCTTCATCACCCCCCGCTCCTTTCTCGACGGCGGCGTAGTATATCTCGGTCGTCGCGGAGGCTTCACATCCGGTTCAACCGGCGGTGTAACCATCGGTGGACGTCCCTGGCTACAAAAGGTGGCTGCTATCTCCGTTGCGATTTCCCTGACGATTGCCTCGAGTAGCACGTTTGACCTTGCGCAAAAACAGTATGCCCTTAATGAATTGACGACAAAGCAGTTGCAGTATGAGGTTATGGATGGGACGGAGTTGAAGGTTATTAGGTTGGTTTCGGATACGTTTCTGTGGCTTGCGCAGGCGCAAACGCTTATACGGTTGTTTCCGAGGCACAGGGAGAAGGTCATGATTAAGTGGACGGCGTTTGCGCTGATTGTCTTGGATATCATTTTTAGCGCATTGGATCAGTTCAAGTACTCGAATACGGCGTCATCGAGTTCGAGGCCGGGGACGTTTGTCGATGCTATCCCCGCGCTGAGTTATGTTTTGCAGTTGACCTTGGGCCTGTTATACGCCGCCTGGGTCATTTACTATGCCATCATGAAAAAGCGCTATGCGTTTTATCATGCGCTGATGAAGAACATGATCCTGATGGCTATTATGTCGACGGTAGCCATCATGATTCCCGTGGTATTCTTCATTATGGATTTGATTAACCCAGAGTTTACAGGGTGGGGTGATTACGTTAGATGGGTTGGAGCTGCTGCTGCGAGTGTGGTTGTTTGGGAATGGGTTGAAAGGATTGAAGCCTTGGAGCGTGAAGAGAAGAAGGATGGTATTTTAGGACGTGAAATTTTCGATGGGGATGAGATGATTGAGACTTCTTCATCGGATTACCGACGACGGAAACGCTCTTTAGATGATGGCTGCAGTGAGAAGTGGGTGCCCCAGGGTCGCCCAAGTCGTCGTCGCGGGTTAAGAGCGCTAGCGGATCGTCAACGGCGCAAGTTACGTTTGGGTTTTCACAAAGAGGCTATCCCGATTAAGACATTTGACGCACCCCCACGGTCGGATCTTTCGACTAGACTTTCTGGAGATAGAGGCGGCAGTGACTCAGGATGGGGCGGCCGAATGGGGATGGGAACTTCACAAACTCCTGTTAGTCGAACTGAGACTACCAGTGCGGCTAGCACTATGTACGCTGTGCGGCGGGCTCCTATGGGGGAAACGATGGAGAGTGTTACTGAGCATGTTGCCACTTTGAATGCGGAAGACGGCCTCGGCCGACCCACTGATGAGATTGTGGTTCCTTTACCTGTGGCTCCTTTACCTGTGGTTCAGGTTGGAGCTCCAAGTCGATCCGTCTCAGTTGTTACCCCGGATGCGCATAGTCCGACATCTAGACTTAGCCCTAATGATGTCGACCTCGAAGCAAACCTTTCGCCCTCAACATCTTCACAATGGCGTCGCCCTTGGCCATCACTAGCCAGCATCGCAAGGTCTACCCAAACATCGACTTCCCGCCAAATGACATCACCAAAGTCACCAACGGCTTCATCCGTAGCTGCGTCTTCAGCTGCCCATGATGAAATCTCCAGGTGGGATATTAAGGGCCGGTTTGAAGAGTTTGCAGTAACTCAGGCTGAAAAGATAAGGGACCGGTTTAGACCTACCAACGACGTGGGCACGCTACCAACCTTTGAAATTGCAGCGCCTACAAGACGTGGCGTCATTCTAGGAGAAGCCTCGGCAGATTTGGATAGAGAGAATGAGGAAGAGGAAATGAGACGAGTGGTTATGGAACAACAGGAGGCACTAGAGGAAGTTGCGGCGAGAAGGAGCGGCGAGAGAGAGTCGCCATCGCGCGAGGACGATATACAGAGAGGAGAGGGGGCGTCACCGCCTATGTGGCCTGGAGTTCGGGACGATGGAAGACGATAGAGGATATGAGCAGAGTACTTGTTTTTAGATACCCTTTTAGTTTTGTTTTCAATTGTACGAGTAGTTTGATTCGATACTTGTGAGCCTCGGCCGTTTCTGACGCTACTACTGCACTTGTTCCAGATATTCACCTTTACTGTGTCGTCATTGTGAAACAAGCGTGGTCACTGTGACCTAATCCGGTAAAACTCCAGTCCAGAACCATATTTCGTCATCGCCAGCCGTCAATAGCTCCCCTCCAGGTGATTCCGTTACCCCAACTGGCAGCATCCGGCATACTATTTGGTAAATTACCCAATTAACCCCGTACCCTAAGGAACTTGTGTTGCGACTGATTCCAAAATCATTTCTGTATAAGAGGAGCCTTGTTGGTAGATTTTTTTTCTTGTTTCTTTTTGCTTGAGTCTTCTCTCTCTCATCGGTTCTTCGATTTTTTCCATTTTCTTGCCAACCTTTCTAGAGATATTATCATTTTTCGAATTTCGCCAAAATAAAGCTTGCTTGTTATATTTTTTATAACAACACTCAATTAGTTACTCCTTGCTTTTGCACGTCTTTCCTGTTACTTGTTGCCGGATATCGACAGCTGTCGTCGCTTGTCAGTTACTACACTGTTCATCGCCGTCATTAAGCGCATAGGTATGTCATCATCGCGGAACCTCCCGCGTCAAATTCTTAATTGATCCTCCCAATTGATCACAAAATGTCTAATTCTTTCTCCAGATCTCACTCACTTCGCGCAATCTTCTCTTCGGCCCTCTCTCCTTTTCCGATTCATCACCATCTCGCTCTCCGCGCGTCGTACCCTAACCCTATCACGTGATCTAAACACTTTCACTCTCAAGTAAGAAGTCGCGCCCCTTCTTAGGCACGACTATAAACGAGACGCCCACCACGACATCTAAAGTCAATTACAAGGTCTCCAAGCCCGGAAGTGGGCGACGGATATCCCGTGCCTCACCCGCGTTGACATCTCAGTTAGCTAGACATTCGCCTTTGCCAAGTGCCAGTATGTCTGAGGAGACCGACGCCCTTATGTCAGGTGTTGCGGTCAACGGAGACCATCACGAAACCGTACCGGCTGGAGGGACTATTTCAGCCCAGTTAGCTGGTCACCAAGGCCAGTTTCATATCGAGGGGAACCACATGCAGATAGGAGACGCAGACACTCAGAGACAATTACAGATTTTGGCGAGTACAGCTGCTGAAGAAGCTATTCACCCCGAACTTCAGAGACTGTCCGGGGATTTGCAGAACGGCACTACTCACGGAGGCATTCACGGAATGAGTAACGGAGGAGACCTTAATGCTGCTGCGGCGGCTGTTGCAGCTGCCGGTATGGGGATGGTTGAGGGAGGAATGTCGTATGGTGATAGTGACAGTGGAAGTAACTCGCAGCAGCAGCAAGGTCAATCCAATGGGGGGTCAGCCCAGGGAACTGCTCCTCAGGCTCAGATGGAAAGTACGGATGATAATGGAATGAATGGTGGTGATGTTGGTCCAGGGGCCGCCAGTGCTGAGGCTTTCGCTCGCATGTCTGGATACCACAATTTGGACATAGAGTCGGCTGCTTCAACTCTCAGTAAGCGGTTGGCTCCTCAGCCTGGTCGTCGTACTGCTGTCCAGAGACGTCAAGAGCAAGTTCTTAACCTTCAGAGACGGTCTAACGTTGAGGCCCTTCTTGCGCATATCACCGGTACCGAGGCAGCGTCTGCATGCAAGAACTGCCACAAGGGACATGGTCCATGGAATACTTGTGTCGTTGTTGAGGGCCAGATGTGCGGAAGTTGTGCCAACTGCTGGTACAACGCTTCGGGCTCTCGTTGCTCGTTCCATGATACCAACAACCCCCAAGCTCATCAGCCTGCTCTTCACGGCAATGGACGCACGCCTACCTTCTCACAACAAAGCTCTCGTTTGACGAACGTTAATCCCACCGTCATCATGGGCAATGAACTTTCAGCGATGGGTCTTACAGGTAACCCCAACACTGCTACTGCCGCCGCCGCCGCTGCCGCTGCTGCTGCCGCCGTTGCATTGGGCAACTCAGGGTTCTCTGTTGGTGATGATGCTGTTGTTAGAGAGGTTGTCGAACGGGCTTTCCGCGAAGGCCGTGCCGCTAACACGAGAAAGAGACTGCTGCTTGGTATTGAGAGTGCTGCTCGTGAGTTGGCGTCCCGGGTTGCTGAGTATGAACGGTGGTATGCCTCGGAGGGTGCTGCCGGCACTAGAGGCACGGGGGGTGGTGGTGATATGGAGGGGGAAGGCGATTTGGAGATGTGAATCGACTGATTGATTTGCATGTTTGTGGTTGGGAAGGATTCTGGAGTACAGGGGCTTCATTTCTAGGGACAAGGAATGAGATGGTCTGAGCGGAGCGGGGATTGACGTCAGCTTGGAGCGAGAGAAGAGATAACATGGAGTATAAAAAGCTAGCTTGCGACTTGTTTGAAATTCTCTTTCTTTAATTATTTGTGTAGTCATTTCATTATCGTTTGTGTCAAAATGCCCATCAAAGTGAAAATGCGCAAACCGCGCGCGCCGTCGCATGAAAGGCCCGTGATTCCTTCTATTCCGGGTTCTCTCCCCTCCATATCCGAAGACGACCCGTTTGTGACCGTTATCCGCAAGTTATCCCGTTATCTCTCCGAGACTATCACGGTCCCATCAACTCTCGAACAAATCCGGACTACGGCGGCCGGAGACGGCGTTAGAGCGCTTGTTGCTGAGTTATCTGAAAACTGCTTTAACAAGTACATTATATGCGCTCTCCTCGCGCTGAAATGGCACTATGATGCGCGCGGCGGCGGCGGTGGCATTGACGGGGCAAGAGCGGCGGCCTGTGAGGTTGTCGCTTGGAGGATCGTTGGGGGGTTAAGTTTGCGCGAGGCGGTGGGTGTTTGTCTGGTTGAGATTGAAGAGGAAGGGACGGAGGAGGTTGAAGTTGAAGTTGATGGGGTAGATGGCGAGGTTGATGAGACAACGTCATTGATTCCTCAACATCATGTATCTAGACCGGTGGGGTCGACGAGGAAGAAGTCGCAGTTGGTTACGGCGCTTTCTCATTTGACTATGGGTACATTTGATTTGTCGGCTGGCGATGTTGATGACCCGACCACGCCGTTTATCGGGCTGAATGCGCTTGAGATTGCGGCGGTTTCAGAGAGTAAGAAGTTCCTTGCGCATCCGTCGGTTCAGGCTCTTATCAATGGGATTTGGAAGGGTGAAATCATCTTTTGGGATCGCGTGTCTATTAACTCGGTTAAGAAGGCGCGCTTCTATGATGAGAGTACTGATGATGGCTTTGCAAGATTGAGAGTGCCTAAGTATGTTAAGGCGTGGGAGGTTTGTTTCTTTGTGAGCTTTTTGGCCCTGTATTATGCGGTTATGGTACAGAGAGATCTAGAGGGGGTTTCGCAGACCGAGGGGCTTTTGTATATCTGGATTGCGGCGTTCCTTTGTGATGAGGTTGCTGCGTGGGCTGACGCTGGAAGTATCTTCTACACGTCTGATGTCTGGAACATCTTTGACATGTGTATGATTCTGATTGCCGTTCTCTTCGTCATTCTCCGAACTACAGGCCTCTTCTTCAATAACCCCGACCTCATCTCTCTTTCCTTCCGTCTCCTCGCTGTAGAGTCTCTTTTCACTGTTCCTCGCATCTTTTCGATTCTTTCCTTGTCGCCATACTGGGGCTCTATTATCCCGTCTATTCGTGCCATGGCTAGAGATTTCTGCAAGTTTATGGTCTTCGTGGTTATCGTGTACCTTGGCTTTTTGACTACCTTTGGTCAACTTGCTCGTGATGTCTACTCGCTTCCGCATACTACTATGCTTCTCACTAAGATCTTCTTTGGAAACTCGGGTGCTGGATTCGAATCTATGGATGATATTGACCCCATTTTTGGACCGCCTTTGATGTTCATTTTCGTCATCTTCTCCAACTTTTTGCTCTTGGGTTGTCTTACGGGTATGTTGTCCAACACCTTCTCTCGGGTAATTGCTCATGCCGACGAGGAGTATCTCTACTTATACTCCATCTACGTCCTTGAAGCGTCTACTTCGAACCGCCTTACCCATTTTCTTCCCCCATTCAATCTTCTCGCCGTGTTCCTTTTCCGTCCTATTTCCTTTTTCATCGCCGGACATCTCCGTGTCCGCGCCGCTAGAATTGCTCTGTTCAAGGCAACCCACTGGCCCGTTGTTCTCATCATTAAGCTCTACGAGTCAATTTGGACCCCCGTTATCTCTAGAGATACTCAGGCCCTCACTGGACCTCCCCCGGTTCGCTCGGAACAAAAGAACCTTAAGAGACCTTCTTCGGCTCAGGGACCTTCAAAGTCACTTCAGGTGCCGGATGCTTCGGCTACGGAGATTCAGCATTTGAGGGAGGTCATTGCGGAGCAGGATCGTAAGATTGATTTAATCCTGGAGCTACTTGGCGCGAAGCAGGCTTAAGGGGTATAGTTTGATTTGGTTTAAAATAGTTGCCTGGATGTATGTATTTTGAAAAGGACAGCACGTTTTTTATAGTTTGGGGGGATTTCGACGTTGAGTTTTGTTGAATAGGGGGTTGTCAAAATTCGTGGAGGTGGTGTAGTCTTATATTTGTTCATATGAATGACATCATTGACGCAGGGATTGAATATACCCTGACGTTTTGTCGATCTTTACTGTTCCTTCTTTACCCCGCAGTGACCTTTTCTGTGCATGTACATATGTACATATGTATATCGACATGTATATATGCATATACATATATATGTATGTATACTTGGACTTTGTCGGACAATGTCTGTCAAATGACAAGTAACGATCCATGATACAGGTTGTCTATAGGGACATACAAGTTATGGGGCACACTCCTCGTTGTGTGTTCAGTATTCTTGACCCGAGAAATAGTAAGATAGGTATGTATGTATATACACAACAACTTCGCTCTCATAACTTAGTTTCTGGTTTCTTCTTATTATCTTGTGTCTGATAATGGACAGCCACACGACCGACGACGCAAAGTCTACATGGGACGAAGAATGCCGGGAAATATACTATTTCCCAGTGGAAAAGAAAAAGGATGAACAAACTCGGTCTTTGGCCCACTTTTGCGCTGAAACTATCAATGACAATGTAGACAAGTTATCGCCTCTGGACCATATTAACCCGAATTTTGTACATGCTATTAAGCTAGCATTTGGATGGATATGTCGAAAGTGAGTAGAGTGATGCGTCACAGTTCACCCGATCATCATACTAACTCCATTCTATCCAAGATCTCAATTTACCGCAACAGTTTTACAAACCAAGGATGAAGCACTGACAGAAGAATATCTTTAATGGTTCATTCAACCTCAACTTGGACCACCGAGTGGCTGGGGAATCATCGTGGGGTTATCCAGCTTGGGAAATCCTTCACAGGTCGAACTATGGATGAATGACACGGAAATCATCGAACTAGTTCAACCGCATTGCAAAGCGTCGTTTACGACACCGCTACCAGCGTCCAAAGCGACCATGGAAACTGGGAGTGCAGTTCAGAGGATAATTCAGAAGGACGAGGGGAAGGCAGTGCCGAGGGCGATGGTGGAAACCGGGAGTGTGGTCCGCGGGAAATCGGTGGAAACTGAGAACACGGACCTTGAAGGGAATGGGAAGACTGTGCAGAGACCGCAGATGCCATCGAGGATTACTGAAACCGACGAACATGCTTCCGGTAGTGATGTAGAGAGTTTCCCGCGGTCGACTAGGATATAGTCAATCGTTACCAGCTCTATTCTCACATAACCGCGGAGGAAGCCCAGAGGGTCTTGCGGTAGCAAGTGGGAGTCAACTAACACTGGCCATTGACTTGATACTAGATGACTCGGATGAAGATGCCCCTTCAAGAACTATCTAGCCACGGTCCTTTGAGCTACCGCTATACATCGGTCATCCGTCGAACAGTGTCACCAGCGCAGGAGACTCGACCGACACTATCACCTACGAAACCTGCAGAACCTATGGCAATCAGTCTTCGCCACTGTGACGATGACACTCATGATAGAGGTGAACTGACTATCGAATCCATCTCGGACTAGCTATATAGTATCCGTCCTCGTGAGGCCGTCCACGCTTCCATTCCGCTACCGCCTAGCCCAGACCCTTTTTAAACACCCGGAGCGGTAGATGAGGTGGTCGTGGACTTGGGCTCATTGTTGGACGTATAGTTAGTTAGTACTCGCCCGTTACTGAGTCAATCCGGTCGCTGCAAATGTACAGCAATAGACTCGGGCGATGACGTATAGGATACTTTTTCGGAGATTGACGATGTGGACCGACATGCCGTGGCACATCTACAGCGGTACAGAAGCGTTCTAAGCCTCAGTAGATAAACTAGTACATGGTTGAGAAGGTAGCCATGTTCTGGCACCTATCTGATCATTTCTCGTCGTATGTGGCAGACATGCTCACTTCGACTTTTATATCATCACCAACCTTGGGAGCGGTCCCAAGTCGGTATTCATTGGCTTGTCTGGCTGTTATATTGTAAGCCTGTCTGATTCATTAGACAGTACTGCGTGAGATGATACAATACTTTTATCATAGCATACACTGACATCGGAACTAAGGTTGATGTCGATATTTAGAGGTGTCAATGTGTCGTATTTATACATCACAAACTCAAGACTGTAGTTGATGCCTAGGGTATGATTGGGGTTACAGTATGGTAGTCAGTGCATTTAGGGATTTAACTTGCCCTCAATTTTTTATCTTCACCGATTTCTCAAGAATACAGCTGCGATATGGTGTCTCAAAGCGAACGAAACAAAACTTCACACCAGGATATCGAGGCAAACGCGTGAACCCGGAGTTCGTGCACGCACACACGGATGGCGTGACCAACAGGTTGTGGTGGCTTATTTTTGAGACCCTGGGTTATAGGTGGCACAAGACCGCCTGAGGCTCAAAATATCGTGAGAATTTGTCCAACGATTTAGTCAGGAACCAAAAAAAAAAAGAAAAAAAAAAGTTTTGCCCCGGGGGAAGGAAAAAAAAAACTGCAAAAAGCGGAACAAACACGCCAACGCTAAAGCCTTTATATGCTATTACTCACGATAGACGGGAAGGCACAGATCTTCCACGAGAAAAAGGAGAAAACAAAACGTGCGGGCTCTTCGAGAAGTCTCTACTCCTACTTCTTGTCTCTTTGATTGTTTCCTAGATTTGTCTCTGCAATGACAGGTTCTTCACTATCAATGGCGAGGTGAGATGAAGAGGACAAAGCCCAATCATATGCAACTACAAAGGGCGGAGAGAGGCTCTGGAGACGTGCATTTGATGATTAGCACAGCCGCCGTCTGAGAGTGCAGAATGTAATTTTGTTTTATTTTGAGGATTTTCTGTGATGAGGGCAAAGAATCGTGACTTATACACAATAGAGCAGGAACATAAAAAAAGGAACTGGGGCTCTGTCCCGCACGACCAATGTCAAGGCACATGGTGGCTGGCTGGCTGGCTGACCAGAGAGATCAAAATGGAAATAGACAGAATTGTATTTCCAGGTTCAATTATACGGGGAATGGATCGGCCATTGTCAGTCTCGTAAGTTGCAGCGACGTGCAGCAGGAATTGGAGACGGAGTGTTTCCACATGACCTCTGAGTTACGTGTTTAGGATCGTACAGGTTTGGGCTTGCGAAAGTCGGAATTTCTTGGGGAAGCTGTGATCTGCAGGTTTCATCCCTGCGGCGATGGCTGGAGTAGAAACCCTTTGTATGTAAGTGTGTAAGTGTGTATGTACGGCCGTGCCGAAGAGCTCACAGAGCCGGACATGCGACATTGTCTGTCTATAGTGAGGCGGAATTCTGAGGGCTGTGCAAACGGTTTAGGATGGGTCTTGTCCAGCTGACATTCCGAGTGTAGTATCACCTATTATCTGATTTGGTTGGGTAAATTATGTTGGGACGGACGAGTAAACTGAGGCACACATACATACATACGTACAATGTATGGTTTTAGCAATATACATATGCATCGGATATTTCAAAAGGCCAAAATGCGTATAACTAGCCGGAACAGTAACCTGATTTTGGTTTCCACAAGCTTCTATACGCATATACGCACACACAAGACGGACTGTGTTACGCGGGAGGAATCAAGAAGGAGGATGAAGGGGGTTTGGGGGGCCTCAGTTAGAAGTTTCCAGCTATCGTGAACTTGGCAGGTTAGTCCTCATAGGATCATGACCAATCAAGCTAGTGCTGAATTTGTAGTGTTTCTACTGATATTCAGAAAGTACAATGCATCTACTTGTAAACGACCACTGTCATCAGACTCCTAACGATTATTCTTCGGCCATGGCGATATCTGTGTACATCTGTGGTTATATGTCACGGCCGGGTTGTTTCCCCACACACACGCCCACATTTACCCTCGCTCACGCCATCTTTCTCCATCACACGCTGCGACTCTCGGTCTGGAGCAAACCATGAGTATCAGACGCACACACCCTCCACCAAAGTGTGTTGTTTTCTCCACACACAACCTTTCTTCTTGTCTCCCTGTTGTCTGACAAGGAGGCTGCATGGCTTCTCTGGTTCCAGAATAGCGGCTTAAGAGCTTCCGTAAGTGAAGAGACAAGAGGGAACATGCTGGATCAATAGCTTACAATTCCAAGTTCCAGACCGCAGTCTTGTCCGGTATATTGTACTAATAAACCCAGGTCAAGCCCAGTATCGCCATCAAGTCTACGTCCGATGGTCGCCCAAGATAACAATAGGATGCAGGAGCCCTGCCCAAAAAGGGGCCACCTTCCTGAGAGAAAAAAAACGACAAGCAAAAAAAAGTCAAGAACCCACACACCCCAATGTTCTAATGCCCCAATTGCCCAATTACCCAATGAACCCAAATCCCACGATATCACATTGCAGCAAAGGGGTGGCCAGAGCTGCTCCAATAATGCGGTCGGCCAAAGCCATATTTGCATACATGCACGACCGGGGGTGGGAGTTGGTTCTAGGCCTGCAAAAAAAGTGTTCCCGTGACCACTTAGTCCCTTTTTCGCTCTTTCCAAATTTGGAACTGTTGTTTTCCCATCGAATCATGGTCTTGCCAGACCCGGCGCAGCTGTTTGGGAACGTCTCGTCCCTGCCGTTCTTTGTAGTATCGTGAATAGTACTTATAGGAGGGAAGACGGAAGCTGGCCTTCTCTCGTTTTCTTTTCTCCTTTCCTTTTTCTTCTCTGTCTTTCAAACCCACCTTCGTTGTGATACTTGGGAAATAACCATCAAATTGACACTAAAACCGCATCAACTGACGTTACCAGCAGTTGTTCTTTATTGACAGTTGCCTTGCCACATTAATTATTACTTGTCTAATCACGTCTTTCACAAACCTGCCTCGTTTACTTTTCTATTTCCTTTTGCCACTTTTTTAATCATCAGCATCGTTATCGCCTCTCTTCATCATCACGTTCTTAACTGTGTCTTTGAATTCATCTGCCAAGAATTCCTTCTTTCAACATAAGCTGCCATCTCCAATTACCGGAACCCTGTTCGTTCGGCCGCCATCTCAATTGATAACCCACGACACGGCTCGCTCTTTTAGCTGGTACTGCCACTTTTAGTATCCGACGGTTTCTTTTTTGCCACAGCGGAGGCCGCTATATAGCTTATTTGATCCCGTGATCAATTCAAGCCGCTCCCGTGTGAGACATATTCGGAATACGGGGATTTGACACTTTCATCATCTCTCCCGACTTACTTAAACCGTTATCCCTTTCCCCGGATTTCGTCAATTCTTCACCCCACACTATCTCCATATCTTTTTTTTTTCTTTTTGCCTATTGCATTTGCCAATTGGTCTTATACCTCCACCAATTATACCCCCTGTCTTCCGGATACTACATTCCTTGTTGAAATCCCCACATTTGGTCATTGACCTTCCAATCATCAGACGGAATCACCCTGATTTGACAGTACCTTGATCATGGTCACCATCGATCCCGCCGACAGCATGTGAGTCTTTATATATCCACAAAAACTTGCCATTCAGTTTTTGACGCCCATGATAGCTTTGTGCCAACTGAGAAGCATATGCTTCGTGGTGACCGTAAACGGTACCCTGTCAACATCCACTCGCAGTAAGTATTCTACAACCTCAAATCGCCTAAACCATCCTCTAATAAGCTTTTCTCCCATATTTGTAGACACTGGCAGCTTAGAGCCTTGACTGGCTTAGCCTCGGATAATGTCATTTGCTTCCCTTCGGGTCACGGTGGCTACCAAATCCAAACCCTCAACCTCTCGACTTCGGAACGCTTTTCCCTGAGAACCCTCGATTTCTCGCCTAGATGTCTTACGGCTGGTAATGGCTGGATTTGCTGTGGTGGCGAGCGTGGTGACTTTGTCGCATGGCAAGTTTGCGCCCCCAATGCCAGTTTCATTGAGTCTCACGAAGCACGGGGAATTTCGGGCCCTGCTCCCCGCAGCCACCGCTTCACTACTGAACGTGTCAACTGTGTGACTCTCTGGTTCCCTCCTAAGCCCGATGCTTTGGTTGATTTGGCCCATGGTGCCTATAACGAAGGCGTGGCAGTGCTGGCCAACAACGATAAGACGGTATGCATTGTTAGCTTGGAACAGTTCGCGGCTCCGGGTGTGCCCCGCATTACTGCCTCGATCGACTACCCCGATTACGTCAACAGAGCTGTCATCTCTCCTGATGGCATGTCTCTTGCTGCAGTCCTAGACGATGCTTATTTGTACATTCACAATCGGGTTTTCGATGAAGCTATTGGCTCTTATACCTGGAAGCTCTGTGCGACACATATGCTCAAGAGTCAGGATCCTAGGGAGCGCAGTGACCGCCGCGGTAGCTTTGGTCTATCATTTTCACCATCTGGTGTGTATCTTGCCGTTGGAACTCAGCATGGTGTCATTTCTGTTTTTGATGTTGATGCCTTCACTCGGCCTGACGCAAACCCCCTTATCAGAACCCTTAACTCATCTCGGCCTGGCACTTCGAGTGGTGCAATTCGTGACATGGCTTTTGCCCCTGGCCACCTTGGGCTACTGGCATGGTCGGAAGACCGCGGGCGCATCGGTATCACGGACATTAGATCCAACTTCGGGGACCGGCAGATGATTGACCTTGATGAATCATCAGAATTTACCAGTCAAGTCATTGATGATCACACTACATTGGATGCGCGGACGCTTTCGGATGCGCAGTACAATGCCCTCCTATCATTGGCATTCAGTCGTCCAACCAACGCTGATGGTAAAGTCTCAGCGCCGGTAATGGACATGAATGACGTCAACTCGCGCCTTGAAAAGGTGGCCGAGCTGATTACCAACCACCAAGAAGACACTTTCCCTCCCGCTGTTGAGTACATGGAGCGCTTCAGAGCTATCATTCCAGAGGGTTCGCAGGACGACCCCGATGCTTCCCGTAGACTGTTTGTCAATCACATTCGTGATGTCATTAGACGCCGCCAGTCATCCCGGGGCATGGCTGGCAACCGGGACAACACATCTGGCTTGGTTTGGAACAGCGATGGTGATACGCTCTTTGTTGGCGCGGAAAATGGCATCTACGAGTTGCATGCAAACACGGTCACTCGGCGCTTCGCCGTGGCTCGTAGCATGCGGTAGATGATGTGTTTCTCTTTTTTTGTTTATGTTTCTTTGCTTCTATTACCTCCCCAGTGACGGGTGCACTATGCTTTGAGTGCGTACCATTGTCTTTGTTATCATTTGTTTAGCTGTTTGGCGTTTAATGGGGTTTTGTGGGAACGGTTGTTCGCCGTTATGATCTCGGCATGTGTTGTTCACGGTTCGAATGCTGTGTATAGTAGAAGACAGAGATATATCTCCATGCTTCATTCTTAGTCTTAATTAAATTGTATTCAAACAAATAACTCTTACTTGTACAACAATGTGTGCACGTACTCGGCAATTCCCATTGAGCTTGTAAGGCCTGGACTCTCGATTCCCAGTAGATTTATCCAACCGTCATACGATTTTTCCTTTTGAATGATAAAGTCTTGGAAACCTTTAGATCCTGCGGCGGCCAGCTTGGGCCGTATACCTGAGTAGTCTGGAGAAAGGCAAGCTACATCGACCTCTGGTAGATACTTTTTGATCTCGACCGCGGCTTGTTGTAGCCGGTCACCGTTCACTGCGTAGTTATCAGGACCATCAACCCATTCGACATCTGGGCCGAAACGCATCCGGCCTGTCAAATCAAGTGTTAAGTGCGTCCCGAGACCACCCGCTCCTGGAGTTGGAACCGGATATATCAAACGGCTAGGCCGTTTCTTCACAGGGCCGTTATAGCAGAAGTAGTTCCCCTTTGCATAGAACATCTTGCGATGATGCTCAGGTGGGACAATCATATTGTTGACCGCGACTGCACCGAGGCCTGCGGCGTTAATTATCGTTTCTGTCGTGATTTCGGATACTTCCCCGGTAGCAGGATCCCGAATGTGAAGGCGCCAACCGGAGGAAGCTCGTGGACCGATTGGCTCGATTTTGATCACGGGGGAGTTGGGCGAGTAGATTGCATTAGGGGCGTCAAGAAAGTCGCCTAGGAGGGCTTGCATGAATTCATGGGAGTCGATAATGGCGGTTTCGGGACTGGAGAGGATGGATGTTGCGGCGTGGATGGAAGGTTCGTCGAGGGCCGCTTGGGTGGGGTTGAGCCAGGTGGTGGGCACATTGAGTGTTTTTGCTGTGGTTGCGATTTTCTCCAGTTGGGCGTGTTGTATATCATCTTGTGCTAGAACCCACTTGCCTAGACGTTTATATGGGACACCTCGTTGGGCACAGTACTTCGTCAACATGTGACGCCCGCGGATACAGAAACGAGCCTTGTGGGAGGTCACGGGGTAGTATAGGCCGGCATGAACAACTTCGCTGTTTCGCGATGAGGTCTCGGTACCGTGGGTGGAGTGCCGCTCGAGAAGGAGGGTGTTTGGGGTACTGGGGTTATGAGCCAGTTGACGGGCTATGGCGATGCCGACGACGCCGGCGCCGATGATCTAGGGGTTTTAGTATGTTATTTCAGATTATGATTGAGGGGTCGCTTACGGTATGAGTGAAGTCGGCATTTCGACTAGTGGTGGTTGTGAATGAGCGGGTCAAATGAGATGAACGGAGTGTTGCTTTCAATGGGGTTAACATTATACCGCTTGATAGGGATGAATGAGGTTATCACCTAGTGACTTTCATAATGCTTTGAGCAATGACATGTGTTCTAGTGATAGGGTTAATAACAACGGCTAGGGTTGGGCTAAGGCTGTTACAGGGTAGGTGGATGGGGCTTCCTATATGGTAGATTGATTAGATAAGTTGACGACCACTCAAGGGCATCAAGTTAGGAAGCAAGCTCACAGACGACTTTGATTTTGAAATGACGCCATGAGTGATATGAATAGGTATACATACATACATTCTCTGTCAAAGTTTGTTCAACCTCCATTACAACCGTCGCGAATATGAGTAATCACATCATACATGAGGGTAGTTAGATCTCGCTGGCTTGAACCCTTCTTTTGAGATTAAGAGAGTACGTCTAAGGGGACAGTTGCAAACTAGTCGGGATTAACCTCAAAGTCGGGAAATTCCTAGTTGGGCATTGTGAAGCTTTGTTCTTATATTCGACTCTGGGTTTGGGCGCAGCGTGATTTGGGGCTTGGAGAGTAAACACATTGTGTTCAGATAAGTTGATGTCTTTGAGGTTCTCATTTTTGTGCATCTGGTTGATATTGTAAGTATCTACATACGTGCACGTGACTAACGGATATTATACCCCGGTTAAAGAGCTAGTGCCGCAGGGTTACACTTACATCCGTGCCTTTTGACGTCAAGGTAGACTTTGCCTGGACAGTTTTGTAAAATCAACCTCACATGACGGACGCTTTGCATGTCTTTTTTAAAAAACAATTACAATACGACAAATCCAAGCTACTATTGGACATATGCATGAGGCTTCATGTTGTAGAAAAGTAACAAATACAATTTGGTTAAAAAGACGCCCCATGCATGTAAGCACAGGCGTTTTGCCTATTTGCCTGAATCCTTGGTGAAGTATTTTGGTAAAGTAACAATTACATTTTTTGCGATTTGGCATCTATTGATCATGTTTGGCAAACTGTTATGGTTGAACATGTCTTTTAGCAGGGATAGCTACATCATTGTTGTTGAGTGTTGTTCCCCGGGGCGGTCTTTTAGGCGTCATGGTTCTGTACATGTTTTTCATCGCTCCTATGATGAGGGAGGTTCACATATTAAACATGTGCACACTTGGTGCATGGATGTGTGTAAATACCAGTTGTATGTATGTAGAAGGGTATAGAGTGCTATAGTGGACGTTTGTGTAGTTTTAGGAATCCACGGACAACTCCCTATACTTCAGTTCCGCATTAATGGGAAACAGGAAATTATGAGACATGGCAATACGAAAGTCTAACACGACAACAATACATACTTTTCACCAACTGGCAAACTACTAGGGCATCATAAGAGTATGTACATACATAACAAGTAAACCAAAGGATATCCCATGCTGTAGTCTTTTTTTCTTCTGTCATTATTCTCACTTCTATGGGGTTTCTGTCATAGTCATAACACTAGTCTCCATGAATACCTGGAGAAGGATCGAAGAGTCGCTATGACTATATTGACATTAAAGGCGTAGAGTCAAAATATGTATGTATGTATGTATGCAGATTGTATTGTACATATGTACATATGTACATATTCGGGTGGCGTTTAACCCGCCCTTTTCATGTGCATAGTCCCTTGCGTCAGTCAACTAACGCCGCGTAGGAGTGGGGACCTTCTTATACCTTTCTGATATTTGTTTCCACCTAATGCTGTCGATAGATTTTGTACATAGCAATTTCAAAGGTCTCGCTTTCTTTCAGTGCAGTTGCATGAACCTCTTTTTATGTTCATCATGTATTTCAACGGAAGCACCGTTGATATTGGAAACAACAACTTTTTCATACACCCTAGCCCACAAGGGACCAGTAGGATTCAAACAAAGTATAGGACAAATAGGCAAATATACTAATGTGACGCTGTCTAGCACATTGATCCTACGAGCCAAAATATGCCGTTACATGGGGAGGCCCACATAGGTCATAGGCAAAACCACCTGAGTTTTAGGTGAACCGCATATGTCATAGGCATCCTACATGGGTTACAGGCATCCTGGGTTACGGATAACCCCTACCAACCTGACTTGTATATATAGTTGAAGGACCTCCCACTCAAACTAGTACCGGCAAGTTATCTCGTTTATCACTGTGAAGTCTTCATCAATTACAGTCATTTTGACCGACGCCATGAAAGTCTTCTAAGACTGTCTTGTAATAAACGAAAAGAAAAGTTGAGGTTGTCTAAGAGTTCTCTCCATATAACAATCTTCTGTCTTTTCGGTTTTGATAGTTTACTATATGTCTTAGAGGCGGGCAAAGCAATCACGGACCTTGATCTATCGACATAGAACCTTTTTCTGGGCACTTTTTTTCTTACAAGATGTCAACTCAACATGGTTTTTGTCAGGTATGTCATTTCTTTGTCGTCCTATCTATTATACATAGTCTTGTAGATGAACATAGACATTCACGTTTACTAACATTCGAGACTTCTTTCTAGCACGCAACGCGACCTGAAGTTCTATTACTATAGATGAAGGAAAAACCGGGATCCTTTAGCTTATGCTTTTAGTTGCAAAGTTCCCCACCCTCGAACTTGTCAACACACGATTCCACGCCATAAACACTAGTCGCTTTAAGTCGCATCACGCCCAAACCATACGCTTCACCACTAATGAGATCCGACAAACAACAAAAGAGATAAATTCTCTTGCTTTCCCGCTGGCCGCTTCCATCATTCATCCATTTCCAAGCCATTAGGTGAGAAGACCGCACCTTTGAGTTCCGTCATTATTTCCATTCCGTCGAAATATTTGTCAGAGTTGATTGAAAGCAGCCCCCGGATTGGTAGCCGTATTAATCCTGGTCAGCTTCATTCAAGCCGACATCCATTTCAAATTCGGTTGAAGAAATAACGTCTGCGAGTTCCGCCCCTTCTCCCATTCCATCTAGATATCTATCAGAGTTGGTGATGTCAGAACCATTTCCGTGGCTATGGCCATGGTTCGCATAATGAAATCCGGTGCCGAAACCCTGATAACCCTGCGAGATTTGGTTGATTTCCCTGAAATGTTGGCTCCTACCCCACGGGGCGAGAGTGCTGGTGTCATTGGCGTTGCGGTCGAAGAGGTTGGGCTGAGGATATCCATGATGGGCTCCACCACCCGGGGCGAGTGTGCCGGTCTCATTAGTGTTGCGGTCGAAGAAGTTGGACTGAGAATGTCCATGATGGGCTCTGGCACCAAAGGCAAGACTTTTGGCGTTATTGGCGTTGTGGTCGAAGAATTTGGACTGAGAATATTCATAATGGGCTCTACCACCAGTTGTGTTTCCATTGATCTCTCCCGCAGTTGTACCAATGACTCCCGAAGCACCCGAAATCGGTCCCACCCCGAAGTTTGCCGCCTCCAACCCAGCGTGTCTTAACATACCACCATCTGTCATGTTTTGGGCGCCTTGGCGATAGACCGAGCTACCCTCATTGACCATGTCACTCAAAGTTGTTACATGAGCCGAACCCCAGTTTGCGTTCCCACTGACATGAATCTGGAGCACTCCATCCCAGCCAAAATCACGGTTGTCGTTTGTTCCGAAATTCACGTGTGGAATAAAGCGAGTATCATGGTAAGTTTCAGGCTGAACTTCGAGAGAGAGATTTTCGAAACTGTCATCTAGTGAGTTACTGCCCGATCCACATAGACAGGTGGTAAAAGTAGCACAGCCACAGTCTTCCATGATGAGAATGTCGTTTTGCAATAAACACTATTAGGACATAAAGGTCTGTTCAGGTCACGATTTTGCGTGTGCTTGTTATACATATTTATAAACATTCCAAAAATAAAAAAAAGGCAACGTGGGAAAATGCCTCAATCAATATACCATTATCTCTTAAACCGAGTACACAGTGATCTACATAGCTTGGTCTTCATGTTCACGGAAAATGTAATTGTCAATATTAAACGACAAACTTTCGCCTCTACTGCATCCTGTAAAGGGGTCCTTGCACATATTGCGCCTGTCCATCCAAGAAGAACTGCAATTCACCGTCATAACCATCCGTACCAGCCATATTAGCTCCCCCTTGCGGGTAAAAAGATCCTTCCTGCTCTGCCCCCGCCTGCTCCGCGACAATTCCACCGGCTACTCCATGTCCCATTTGAAAAGCTGAAGAATCCAACATCATACCATGTCCATGGTGAGGAGGTTGCGGTGGCTGTGTTTGTAAAGTAAGTGACTGAATAGCTTGGTGAGCTTGGGTCACACCTGGTAATGGTTGTTGTCCGTGGATTGGCTGCGCTGGGTAGTATCCAGGGAATTGTTGTTGTTGCGGGGTTGACTGGAAAGCGTGAGGATGTGGGGTATTTAGCCCTGTCACGGGACTAACCGCAAAGGGAGAGGCGGCAGTCGAGCCATGGTCGACAGATAATGGTCGTTGGTGATTATTGTTCCTTGGCGGGATAATAGCCCTTGGTACCACATCTCGGCCATCAGCCATGCCAGACTCAACAAGCCCGGCTTTGGGATCCTTAGAGAACTGCTCTAAACTCTCTAACCAACGACTAGCTAACGGCCACATGCGCTGACAATCGTTCAAAATTCTGATCGACTCGCTTAGAATTCGAGGACCATCTCTTGATATATTCTCATCGGGACATACCCGTGGAAACTTTGCAAGATAAGTAGCAAAAAGTCCACAAGTGTAAACGTTGAATGTCTGTGTAACTTGGTTGTTAGTTAAACATTTGCCACGTGACATTCGAACTAGGGCTACCCTGGTAACATACCGATATCTGAGCTCCAACGCCATCTTCAACAGGGCGCCCATTGAATTGGTGACTGATTTGTTCAAAGAGTAAGTGGACATTAACAAATAAGTCTCGTGCCATGTTTGAGAAGAATACGTGGTGCTGTCTTTTTGCTGGGTCTGGTCGGAGCATGCTATAATCCGTATGGTTAACCTTGATCTCTTGGCTATCTTGAAAACCAAACTTACTCTGGAAGATGTGCTCGCCGCAACACAATATGACACATCCGGATCATCATCGCCACATTAACGTACGCAAGCTCTTGTCTTTTCGCTTTGAACTCCCTAAAGTTTTGGGTACTCCACAAGTGTCCTCTCGACAAAGCACCTTCCCACGTTTGCAATCGTTTATTCATAACAGCAAACTCACTCCCTGGCTCCCAGGGTCTCTCTGAAGGAATACCCGACATAGCTCGACGGGCTACTTCGCCCCAAAAATTGATAATCTGTATTGAAACAGCAAAAAGAGAACGGTGAGGGCTGGATATTAATTGGGGGTTTTTGGTGGCGGGTAGTGTGTTTTCGAGTGCAGCACGTCCATTCGGCGGAACACCGGCTGTGAATTCGGCTTCGTCGCAAGGTAAGAGTGTAGAGATATCTGAAGCGTGAAGAGCAACTGGGGTGAACGGGCCGGCATGTAGATGGTCTTGAGTCTGAAGCATCCAAAGTGTACGACGGGCACTCTCGGCACGAATGACAAGTTCTGGGTTCGAAATCTCGGCGGGACTAAGAATGTAAGTTTCCTCGCGATGAAGTTGCATTAGGATAGCCATGCGCATGCTAATCCCCATGTTAATACAACTCCGGTTCTTCAGACCACTTCCTTGCTGTGCTAGACTTAGTAAGTAGAAAGCTTGACAACGCTCTAGTGTCGGGTGTTGGTAGACTTCACGGCTGGCCAGTAGTGAAGCTCTTTCGGTGTAAATCTCAGCTGCCTTCAGTGCATCCCCGCCAGCCCGAGCAACTAACACCGTGGTGAATCGACTGGAGACAGCTAGAATTGCCAACAGCAAGAATACGCAAATATCTTTATCCTGTGCCATGATACGGGCAGGCATGAGAGCTTTTGGTATGAAACCAAGCTGAAAATAGTTCTGGGTGAAGGCGTTCACACCAGCGACAACCTCGTCCAATGGTGGTAGTAGATCCCAGTCGTTGTCTGGGAAGATAGCACCACCTCTCGTTTTCTCGGCAGAGGCCGCGCGGGATCTCTCACGCTTTGCCTTTTCGATGCGAGTACGTGGATGACGATAGTCACGGTCATTATCTGGCTGACCGCGTACAGGAAAGACACTATGTTACAAAGGTTAGACTATCGTATAAGTGTCAAGATGAAGTATGTATGAGGCGCCTGCCATGTCTATAGGGCAACGGAAGGTGCCACAAGAGTGTGACACCAAAGCGTGACACAAAGGTATGACAAAAAGGACGACACAAAAAAACGTGGGCGGTCTCAACATCACGTGGGTGTTTGTTTTGATCCAACGCATGTAAGGTACGTACCATTCTGCCGGGCCCAATCCCGCATCTGCACATGATTTACATGGTGGTGTAGATTTATCATGCACACATTTAGATCTCATCCGGCGACATCTGTGAGTCGGAGTTAGCTTCCAGCCTATATACAAGCCAATAGGGACGGGTGAACCAACCTCCGGCAGGCAATCGGGGCTCTCCGTTTAATAGTACTCGTCTGCTGCCCAGTCTGGTCTGTGGTGTTCTCATTTTCCACCGTAGAGATCATGCCCGAGTCACTTGCAGGGCCCAAATAGGCTCCACCAAGACTCTCAACGCTATGAGCCGGCGACCCAAAACTTGTATTGCTTCCCGCACGACGGGCATTTGCATTCGGCGAGGGAATGAAAGGGGTCGACTGGCCAAGAGAGTTCATGACAGGTGGGGAATCTGCAGGTTTGAAAAACCAACAAGGCGATGAAACTGGACAACGGGATTCCCCGTGGGTAGGCGGAGTTCCGGCGTTCGCGGCGGAGAATTCAAGATTTTGGTGAGGCCGGGTGGACCGGGGTGGCGTCTATCGGTGCCGATTCGGACAGCAGAACCCCGATAAGTGAAAATGGAGCTTTGAATTGTTTGTGTGATGTCTTGGCGGCGGAATGGTCGATTCTTCCTAGGCAAAATTATGCTGATATGTCGTAAGGCTGATGATCATGTACAGTAGTTGTTGGAGCCAAGTCAGGAAGAATCAAGAATGACAGATGACAGATGACAAGGGCGACACTTAGGAATGATGAGGACAGAACCCAACGAGACAATAATGGAAGAAAAGAAAATGGAAAAAAGAGAGAAAAGGGGAAAAGCCTTCCAATCTTGAAAGCCGGTATGACAAATCCGACAACTCCGTAGCTAAATTCCACAATAAAACAAAAGAATCCGGAACTATCCACTCAAGACGCCGATGCTCTCACGCTTGACAGTCACCAGGGGGAGTGTAAAAAAAGACCCGGCATGTAACTAATCGAGGGTGTATCATCCGCAAACTTGATCCCAAGAATGAACGACCTTGTACCGTTCTCAACAGCCTTTTGAAGGGGAAAATGATGTTGCCTAGTCTGTGTGTTTGCGTTTGCGTTTATGACAACATTCACCGTCGGAACTTTGAAAAAAAACAACCGAGCCAAGGAGAATACAACGGCCCCAACCGTGGCGCAGGATGCCAAAGACGGCCATCTATGTATGCACCATCGGCAGCCGCTCATCGCCAAGTAGCAAACACACTAATTATCTCCGACGATATAAGCATGATTCCACAATCCACATCCGTCCCATGTAGTCAAGTTACTTCAACGATGTGAATAGGCCCCAGTCAGTGTCGCTGACGACGCCTGAGCAAGTATGAAGATCCTCCACCATATCTAGCTCTTGCGCCTTGGAGGGCTAATCCGAGCGTCACGGGATTCAGCCACGCGTCGTCACCAGTAGTATTCCTCTTCGCACATTTCCGGCCACCACCGCGTCAAACCGCCACCGAGAAAAATCCTTTGTCCGGACTTTTATTCAACCTTTGAATCTGCCCACTAACTTAGACTTCACTTGTTATTTCTGCACATACAGCCTTCGCTTGGACTCCTACCAACCTTCCTCATCCTCGCCACATGTCATCCCGGCACCGTTCCGGCAAATCTTTAAAAGGTCCGTGTCACTAACATGTCATACAAATTCGGTATGTCCAACCCTAACCCCGATCTGTCATGCCAGATAAGCGCCCACGATTTTGCCGCTGTCGGTACCGATTCGCCGAAATCCCACCTTCCGTGCGAGGTACCCCACTTTCCGTAGTAACCTTTGTAAGCCTTCCACTTGCCGTTGTTGGAGGATTTCTTATAAGTGGACAGGCGTCTCCCGATATGGAAATATTGCCCCACGACCATATTCATGACAAAGAGGGTTAATTTCCTGTGAAATGCCGGGTTTTTCACCGGATTCCGCAGATTGACAGAAGGGTGTTCATGTATGTATGTATATGTAAGCATGGAGTATCTTTACGAGTCTATACGAGTCTCTACAACTAAGCAAACTCTTTAAATAGAGATTTTGTGAAACCCGAAATTCACAACCTCCTTTTCCTTGACCGCTTCAAAATTCAAATATTTCATTCTCTACACCATAATTTCCAGTTTCCACCAAAACTGTTGATTCTCCGGCAAAACCGGCCCTTATTAACTTCTCAAAGTCAAGCTATATAAAAATCTACCAGGAACATGATACTCCGCCCTATTCCATTACCGACATAGACTTACTCTCGACAATCTGACTAGCCCATTAATTGTTCCCACAAGTAATGCGCCATGATTGTTCCTCCGCTCTTACAAGGTCCACTCTTTATACATACAACTGTACAAACTCCCTTCTACTATAAACGCGCATCGCTTATCGACCCTTGTCATATTTGGATATTTGCCGGCCGGACTTCAACACTTCTCACGGCAACTACAATTTACTGTTGCTCACGTGAATGTAATATCCCATATGGCTACAATTGTTCTACGCTTTTACTTCACACCTGTATATTCATCTCTATCACTGTAAATACCCCTACCACACAGACAAACCCAACAACATTCTCCTGATTATACAATAAATTCCCTACCATATGTCAAATCCTTCATGATTACCCAAACAATGATAAAAAATACTTTTCAAATGATAACAACAAAAAGATACCAACCAACACTATCAACGAAAGACAAAAAAAAGCCGACCCTATTCAAATTCTCTCAAACCCTAACACCCCAAGATATCCAACCAAATTGACGACATTGCAAGCCGACCAGCTAACCACAATATCACCATCATTCTCAACATTCCCAACGGCAGTTGTATTCCTCGATATCGGGCAAAACTCTCAGCCACAGCTACCCTTGTGAGGCCCACCAACGTTAAACTAAGGCGCAGCCGTCGTTCCATTAACCCGCCCAGCGTTTGCACTGGACGACGGTATGCAGTCTCTCCCTGAGCTAGATATCGGACGAGCGATGTACGGAGGTCTACATGTCTCGAGGCTGTCACTAAAATTAGCGCCATTCAAAGATTCTCGCTACCACAATTCTTACCGCTTCTGGCATCCCAGACGGCCATAGTCCGCTCCAACATCCTTAACGGCCCCACATATCTCCTTCGATGCCGCAGAAACTTGCGCATTTGCATCCTTACCTTCCATCCATTCTGCAACTTCTTTGTGCGCCACCCCCCTAACAATCCCGTCAACAACTTAATATCCTTCAAAGCTACCATCAACCCCGAGTCATGCGTGACATCTCCGTTTGTCGCCCGGCCCTGCATTACGAATAAGCCCGGCCGGACTGCCCCATTAACCATACTTCCCCCCACCACCACGGGCTCAAACCGTGAATGGACAACGGCTGTCGCAAACGACTCACGCATAAACTCAGGCAATGTATCCACCACATGGTCCTCCAAGTGACGTCGAAGCCGTGCCGTCGCGGCAAAATCATCATTCTCAAAGCCTAGAGACTTGGCCAACTGCCTAGAAACCTCAATGTGCGCTCGAAGCGTCCCTCGCTTAATTCGATACAGGGTTATATTTGTGCCGCCGGCATCTAGAATGGAACATGCCATTTCCTCCACGGGTACCGTGCCATTCGGTACGTCGAAACTCCAGTGGTTTCTGAGCAGTGCTCGTTCGTCCGTCTCGTGAATCCCGGAGTGAGGCAACATGGATCTGTTCTCTTCTATCCTCGGCATACGAGGATTGCCCGCGGGCGGTTGCACTGGGTTTTCGGCGATTCTTAACACCACATGAGCAACTCGGCCGACACCCTTCATGTAACGTCGCAAGCGACATGTTTGCCCCGATTGTTGTTTGGACACCGCCACTGGTGGAGTTTGGTCGGTGAATATATATCCTTGTGCCGGAGATTTCTTGTGCAGTTTTCCGCCTGCGGGGTTAACTTGCTTGCCTGAATGCGGGTTTAGCTGTGAATGCATTCCATCGCACAAGATTGTCAAATCCGCTAAAAACTAATCATCTGTTAGAAGTGCCAGATTCACATGTGACTTTCTTTCTCATAAGACTCACGTAAACGCCCTTCCTGTTGCCTTGTTTGAATACCTCCACTCCAACAACCTCTCCAGAGACACCCCCCGTAAGAAGCTGCGTCGCAGTTCCTTTCACCACTGTAACTTTTTTCTCTCTTCGCTCTATCCACTTCTGCAGTGCATCTTCAAGGTCTCCTCTTCGAAATGCAGCTCCCTGTACACACCCCTTCGTCACACCCTTTCCATCGTCTTTCTTCGGCTCAGAGAAGAACATCCCCGCACTTTGGCCTCCCGCAAACACTGTATAACCCCTCACCGGCCATGTTTCTACCTCGTCTAAAACAGATTCTAGACCTAACTGCTCTAGCACTGATATACCTCCAGGGTGCAGAATGTGACTGGTAGTCGACAAGCTGGGTCCACGAAACGGATCAATGAGCACCACATGTCGGCCTTGTCGGGCAAAGGCAGCAGCCGTTACGCATCCAATAATTCCCCCACCAATAACCGCCACATCAAATTTGACTTCGCCGCTGGAAAACACGGCACATGATGGTACTGGTAATGGGTTGGAAGTCAATGTAGTGAGTGATGTGAGTAAATGTAAATCGCGGGCAAGTGGTGTGCGGCTTCTATCATTCAATGATAATAGTGTCGCGGCAGTAGTCGAGATAATATTCGAGGTCATGGTAGGGTTTTCGGATCATAGGATTGAATCAGGGTATCTAGCATAGAATAACGTCCATCAAATATAGACATCTATATTAATAGCGCTACTTCATCGCAAACCTACCCCACTACCGAAACATAACCACAGCTAGAACCGTAAGTGCCTTCCATACCTAACAACCAAGTACACACTCCGAAACTACCATTGTCGTCTCCCCACCTCTTCGTAAATACCAAACCTCACCACGCTTGTGTCACCCTGCCCTGTGTCACCGCAAAAAAAAAGACAAGCATTTTGACTGGTAATCACATCTTCATTAAAACCATTCATGCATAATTTTCAACTATCCCAAACAGAGCTCGCGCTCTATCCATCGTTTTCGTTTCCTCCTCCGTCCCGCATACCCCCATCGGCCCCATATCGCCGTACTGCCCATATCTCTTGATACTGCTATCGCAAGGTCTAGCCACGATGTTACCCGTGTATAAATCCAATCCCCCAACGGCCATCTAGGCACAATGTTGAGCGCGTCACAGCCAATATGGCCACCACCATGCTCTTGGTAACCAATTACATCCTCATCAGCGTCTCGGCGCACCTTCCGATACATATCGGCCGCCTCAACTAACCGGTCCATCCGCTTAGTTGGTCTTCTTGGAGACCTCGACGCGGAGAATAAGGTGCATGAAACCGTGACCGTCAAGAACGCGGCAGGCCTTCTCGGCATCGCTGCGGTCAGCGAAGGAGATGAAGGCGAAACCCTTGGCAAGACCGGTCTCGCGGTCCTTGGCAAGGAATACTCTGGTGACCCGGCCGACCCTGTTGAACAGGGCACGGAGGGAATCTTCGTCGGCGAACTCGGAGACCTATATAACCGGATTAGTACCAACCCATGTAACCCACCCATCCGAAAACTTACGTTGGTAACACGCAGCGTCGCAAGATCATCACGATCACCAAACTTGCCACCACTACCACCCATCCGCTCACCCTCACCACCACCACCAGCACGCTTAGCGGGAGGCACATAGGAGCCACCAGGCTTCGCACCGACAACCGCAGGCTCGTCGCCCATACCGGCAGCAACATCGGCCGCACCATCGGCAGGGGCCATGGTCTCCTTGAAGGGACACCGGGCGGTGAAATGCTCTCCGGAACAGATACGGCACTTGACTTGCTTATCGCGAAGCTTATCCTTCATAGCCTGGGCGTTAGGATCGTTAGCCTCAGCCTTCTCATCCTTGCGCCAGTTCATGCTAGGCTTGAAGATCATGTTCTCGGCAACAGTGGTGGTGTTCTTGTTAGGGCCGGGCGGGTCATTGGCGGAAGCACCGAACTTGGCCCACGTCTTACGGTCAGCAACGCGGGGGTTAAGCTTCTCAGTCTGGCGGATAAGACGGATGCGACGCGTCGTCTTGACCTTCTGGTTCTGGTCGTTCAGAGTGTAGCTGATGATAGTCTTGGTGCCGTCCTTGTTCTGGATCTCCTGGGTAGGGGGCAGCTGCTCGGGGCCCTGGTCTTCGACCTCATCATCGTCAGCCCAGTCGTGCCTGGCGAGAAAAAAAAAAGAAAACTTGTTAGATCAAAGGGGTCCCTAAATTCAACAGCAATTCTCCTGCGTGCTCCCTCTTATTATCGTCTTCAACCCCACCATCCTCATTGACCACCCAGTCATGCAGAGACATACTTCTTGGTATCGATAGCCGCCATTTTGTTGGAATGAATGTTACTAAAACAAGGAAAAAAAGAATTCCAAAAGAGTGGTCTATATGGCAAACGTCTGACACTCGTGTAGCAAGTATCGCGAGGGGCTCGAGTTACGATTGTCACAATGCAAATCTCGTAGTGGGGTCACTCGATTTGGCCTGGCCCGCTGCAACTTGCAAGGCTTCGCAATGAACGAATTTTGGCTTTTGGTGGGACCGTAGCGCCACACTATGACATATTTCTCGTAGGATTTGGGTGGCGTCACGCATAAACTTGCAGCTTTTTCTCCCGACAGTACACTGCAATGACAGGGGTATACGCCACATCAAGTTGGATTCATGGAGCCTTCAAAGCATTGTTCATGATTACACAATGTGGAGAACAGGAAAACAGTAATTGATTCAAGAAACCAAATATATGATACAACGCCAGACTACAGACTAAAACTTGAAATTAAACCCGCAAAAACGCCGAATTGAACCTGCTTCAAAGAGCTAACCCCAAGATATCACATATCAAAACATGACCCACGAATAAAACCGAAAAGACCAATATGCCACCAAGTCTCTCAAATATGAGAGGCTTCAAACACCAATCACCTCTTCTTTCATATATTCACACACTCATTTCCGCATTGGAAGAGCGGGTAACGCCCGAGTCGGTGGTGGGGCAGGCGGTGGCGGCAGATCCATGATAGGCATACTAGCTCGCTTGAGAGCATTCTTCTGCTTTTGTTCAACGTTATTGTGATGAGACCATCCGTGTTTGGGATGGAACACGGTACTCATCTTGACAGGTGCATCGAGTGCTGATGGGAGACCTCCATGTACCGAACACAAACCTTGGGCAGGAACGGTTTTTGGTGTCTTCTTAGGGAGAAGAGCACTCAGGGAAGGCTTGTTCTGCAGTCTGTTAAGCGCAGGTACCGGTGGAATGTCAGGAAGAGGCTTGAACCGGGTCATTGTCTGATATGAGGCCTCCGTTTGATATGAAGCCCGCTTTCCAAGTGTTGGCGTCGTCGGCACCAATCGTCTAGGGGCCTCAGTAGCCTCCATAACGAAAGACTTACGGAGTGTCTGGCCTTGAGCTGAAGATGGATGAATAGAAGCCGAGCTCTTTTTGGGAGAAATAGACACTTTGTCCATGCTGACAGGTGGGCCGCGCATCTTGGGTGTTTGAGGACGAGCACCTGTTGGTGAACGTGGCGACTTAGGGAAGCGAGGTGATTTGGGGGTGGCAGGTGACATCATGGAAGCAATGTGGGCCTTTGGCCGTGGGCTCATTGCCAAACTGGTACGGTTAGCCCGAGACAAGTCCCGAGTGCTCTGTGGTCTGCGAGGCGAAGGCAATGGAAGTAATGACGTAGCAGTAGGTGACGCGAGGTTTAACGTTACTGACCGAACCCCAGTATCAAGCTTGAGTCTACTAGTCCGTTTCGAAGGGAGAGCAGAACCTATAGTAGGAGATTGCGGAGGAGGTGCGCTAGCTGGTGTCAAGCAATCCACAATATGCATAGGCGAGCGGAAGGTGTTGGCGGTGGTAGGTGTAGCGCTTGATTTACTGGAACGAACAGGCGAATCTTCAACAGTCGGAAGTGTACAAATAGCTGCCGGGGGCATCTTTCTTACGCCAGAGGCCCGAGACGTTTCCCTGAACGACAAAGTATCGATTGACGGAGAGCGAACCACTGAGAAACGACGACCAGAAGCATTGGGGACGGAGAAATTTGGTACAGACAAGTTGGAAGAGCCACCGTTTGAACCAATAGGAGTAAGGATCTCAAGGGACGACCGTTGTCTGTTGGATTCGATAGACCTAGCCACAGAACGGGAAGAAGCAATAGACTGAACAGAACGGCGCTTTTCCTTGTTGGAGCTAGCAAAGCTAGTTTCAGCAGTCTCAATACCGTTGGCAAAGGTAGAGCGTGTAGGAGAGCAAGTAGGAGAGGCGTTGCTGTTGGCAGAAACTGAGTTGGATGATATGATGGAGGAAACCACCGAGACACGGTTTGGGTGGTCACGGAGACGCTCCAACTGGCGGCCATTGTGAGAAAGAGCAGAAGTGGTAGAATCATCATCTGCGCCATTTTCGGCGATGGGTGACGGCATCTCCATGTCGGAAAAGCTGTTGCGGTTGCTACGGCTATTCCAGCTAGCCGTCGAAAGTTGGTCGACCGACAGGTTCTTTGAAAAGCGAGCAGGATCCCGGATAACCAGATTGCGCTGGCTAGCTTGAGGATGCAAGCGGTCATTGGATACGGGTTCAGCCTCTCCGGTCTCGGTGACAAGCTTCTTGCCGCCAAGAGATTCGATTTCACGTCTAAGAACAGCAATCCAGCTAGTCATGTCCTCGCCATTTTCAAATACCATGAGAAAATTGTTGGCATGTTTCTTCTCCATGATACGACTAAAGATGGAACGCGAGTCGTTGGTCATAGTGCCATCAGACTCCATAGCAGAAGAGACCTGAAGAACCCAGTGTTTGCCAGGGAAAACGTCAGCAGCAAAGGCAGCAGAGTCCTTGCCGAGGGTGAGAATCTTCTCGGGCAGTCTGTCATAAGCACCCTGACCTGAGTACTGAAGGAGGTATCCCGAAGTAACCAGAACAAAGATTTTGTGAGTCCATTCAAAACGAGGTAAAGAAGGGTTCCGACGATGAGATTTGCTCTTGCGAAGAGTTGCAATAGCATCAACAGCAGATTTAAGCTCACCATCAGCTTCCAATACGGCCGCCTTAGCCTCTGCTTCCTTAGCGGCTGTTTTGCGTTCGTGTGCTTTGAGTATGACATCAGCAGAAAGTGAAGAGGCAGGAAGACGGCTGTGTTTGATAGCTTGGGGGTAAGCTCTGAATAGAGGAGGTGGGTCCCAAGTAGCGATTGGAGTCTTGACAGTCTTGTACAAAGGTTGAGCCGAAGGGACGGGGCGTTCTCCATGTGAAGATGGTACTCTAGGAATTGGGACTCCGGCTGGTGGTGAAGAAAGAGGGCCTGGCTCATTGGAGCTCGAGGCGAGCTGCGTATCAATAACGATGGCTGGACGGCGGTTTTTTGAGGACCTGAATCTTATAGTTCTTTCGTTGGGGTTTCCGCGAAGAGTATCCATGGACAGCATCTCAGCGAGAGTGCCACGGATTTTATGTGTTGACCTCCCAGAAGGTTCACGAGAGAGTGTGTTGGTCACATTTGGACTAATGGGACCCGAGGTACTGTTACGAGACGATGTTGATGGCCTACCAACAGACTCGGAATCGTTACTAACAACTGGCGACAGAGTGGTAGGCTGAACTGAAGACGACGCAGCAGCCTCTTTAAGTGATAACATGGATTCTTTCCGTAGCGAGCGGTTAAACAGATTCCGCAAGCCCAAGCGCGATTCCCGGCGCATCTTTTCTGGCTTAAGTGGAACACGCATGTCGTCGGTAGAAGGTGTAAGCTCAGAAGGCCGTAATCGTCTGACTGGGATAGAAGCGGTAGATTGGAGATTGTCCAATGGAGAAGTAGACTCTGGTGACTGGACATTGGCGGCCGAAGTCATTGGTCGGCGAGTAGAAACGGACATTTTGAATGTGAATTTTGGGTGGTGGTTGGTGAACAAGAAAGCGGTCAGGAGATGAAGAAATCAATACCGAGACAATAAAAGACCGGTACAGTGGCGAGCGGAGAGACTTGGATACAGCGGGAAAGAGGTGAAACAAAACACCCGGGAGCGGCAGTTGTGTGAAAACTGTGGCGTTTGGTGGAGCTGTAGAGTTGGGGAGTCAGTCTGGGAATTGTCTCTAGAAAATGTCTGGAGCGGTCTGTCTGGTGATATGGTATAAGCGTAGAATTAAGTGAAGAACGAAAACAGCGTAGTAAAAGACGTCAAAAATCAAACATTAAGAGTAAAAACAACAAAAGTGGAAAAGACAAAAAAGAGAGACTGGGGGTGGGATAGGGCAGAGATCAAAAAGTGAAGCCGTTACAGCGAAATATCAAGAGAGCGTGAAATAGTTGGATCGGAGGTCATTAAACAAAAAAGAGTGGACGTAAAGGCAACAGACAAAAGGAAACAATAAAACAGTTGTGGCGGTTGAAGAACCGGAAGCAACTCAAAAAAGACGTGAGTATAAAAAAGGAAGAAAGAAGGGAAAGAAAAGAGGAAGTTGAAAAAAAAGCTTCACGACGTAACAACAACTGACGTAAAAAAGCTCAGCAAATCGGAGGCAGGTAGGAAGCTCCGGGCCAGGGTACGATATAAGCGGTTGTTTACTATTTGGGGAGTAGTTGACGAACACTTTGACGTCTGCGAATGGGGAAAGAGGCGAAGAGGTAAAAAGGTATAAGCTCTGTGGTAGTAATGGAACTTGCCCGACTAGGACAAGTCTTAGTCTTGAGCAAGATGACTGGCTCCTTGAGAAAAAAGCAATGTAGGAAGAGAGCAAAAAGCAACGTTGAAAATTACCGCAGCTGACTACAGCGGTTCTTGATAAGTATATACATACATGTACATACAATGTGTGATTTACCCGCCACTTTGAACGGCTGGTTCGTTTGAGAAACTCATTTGTTTCGAAATCTCAGTCTTGTGGCTGGTGACTTTGGCATTTGTCCTCGCTCGGTAGGTTTCCGCGTACGCCACTGAACAAGTCACTGGACAAGTCACTGGCGTCTAACACGGACCAGGGTAACAATCAAACAGAAAAGACAAGACAGACTTGAAGATAATAAACACTTACACTATACTTGGTCAGTGACCAACAGGCGATATTTGTGCGTGCAATGCACCCAGTAAGCACAATTTCGTGAAATGGCTGTGCGTATGAGTGAACGGACTCGATGAGTGGATGACGGTGACTATTGTGTAATTGATGGTGTCCTCCAGGGATGAATACAACGCCAAGTAGAACAAGTTGACTTGTCAGCAGACAAGTTATTATACTGGCTGAATGTACAGAATCCCACTTGGAGACAAAATCCAAAACTTTGGTCCGGTTGTGACACCCGCGTCAACTTGTCTCGGCCCTTTTTTTGCACCTTGTACTGTAAGTAACAATAGAGTTACAGCTAAAGAAGCCCTCTGCAAGACGCAAGTTGCACTCGGTATCCTCCCAATCAGAATGGCCAACAAGACAGTCTCAACAGGGGCTGAAGATAGGAACAACAGAGGGCCAGGGCCGTTAACGCAGTGGCGACAAGAAAGTTTTAAAAGTGGCGGTTAACTGAATCGTCGGTTGGTAGCATATGAAGGTACGTGCCAGCCAAAAAAATGCAATGTTTGTTTTATGCGGTAGACGCAGGAAAGACGTAGGATTATGTGGGATATGCAAAGACGTGAATCGTAAAAACGTTTGTTTCGTTCCCAAAAGATGATGATAGGAATGAAGGAGGAGAATAAGTCGTACCAAAAAGCAAGCAAATGAAGAAGAATAAAAAAGGCCAGAAACGTAGTGTAACCCACCAAGACATCAACAAAACAACTAAAAGAATCAAGACCCGTCAAAAACAGAGACAACAAGAACGGTCAAACAGAAAAGACAGAGACAGACCCGTCTTCATATCTTGTACCGAGCCATCCATCATAGCAGACCCAGGTCCTCGCTCTCTGGCTAGCTAATTGGCCCCCGACAAGGACCGACTGACAAACGACCATCGCCTCCACTAGAATCCCAGTCGCCATCCCATCACCATATCACAAGAAATCACAAGAAATCACAGTCCGTCCGTGGGAACAGCGCTTGGGAACGAAGAAGGGTTGTTGCTCAATCTTGTTGACAGACAGACGAGACGAGGACCACGCACAGGGTATCATCACAGGGTATTTTCATAGACTTTTTTCTCTATACATGGTCTTTTATTAGTTGGCTCATGTTATGACGCTGTGGCCGGAGTTTAGATGTGTACAAAGTCTATATAACACGAGAAATGCACAAAACATATGGATCTAAGGAACTATCATATGTACTCTTCCGATGCCGTACTTGATCAAACTCAAGGATCACGTCAAGCCACAACCACCGCAGTATTCCCACAAACACCTCCGTCATCATAAACAACGCATTGATCTAAGCCCAGTCGGTATCTTCCACTAGTTCATCCATCAGTCCCAGAAAAATATACACTAATTTCCAATCTAGTCCATTTATACATTGCAACCCTAATTCAACCCTATGTACAACGTCCGTTTGTTGCGAGTTGCTTCTTGTGCATTGCTTTTATACAATCACCGGCGATCTGCACCTCCGCGTTAGTTGCCGATTCCTTTTGTTGTAGCAGTCGATCGGTCATTTATCGTCCCGCCCGGTTGTGACACTTGACAAGTCGCACAACATAATTAGTCACCACGACCGACCGACCGACCGACTTCCAAGCCTTGCACCACTATTTCGCCCAGACCGAGATAGAACCTTCTTCGGCAAGTCTTGATATCAAGCGACGCCACAAAACACTCAAAACCACGTTCTCTATCCCCCTCCAGATTCATCAATCTCTTTAGTCCTAGAAGAAAAAGATCAGCAGAAGAGAGGGAGACGCCGTGATTACTGATTTGCCTTCGTTTGAACCTTTCACTGTCACAAGCAACGAACTGTCGATACTTTCCGCTTTCAGATATGAACATGGCCTGGGGCTGAAAAAGAGCGAAAAAAGGGATCGGAGATGCGATGGTCTACGCCTTCAGGGTGCGATCGTCCTCCTTTGTTCCTTCCGGGATATAGAAACTAAACAACAACGTCTATCCTCGTTTCATGGTCGCCTTGTCGAATTTACAAGGACTTGGGATTATAGAAACAAGATGAGACTTGGAGAGAGACTTGTAATTTTCACACTTTCACTGCATAATTCCGTCATATTTCAAGATTAAGTTAACCATTCAATAGGGTTAATAAGGGTCTATTCGAAATCTTGGTGATATACTCAGACACGTCACGTCCATCCTAAAACGGGTTCAAGTTACGAACTAGAAAAGCCACGTCCACCTGAAGCAATACAGCCACCTGTTGAATCATTTAGAGCCTCCCTTGTATGAATCCAAAAGCTAGAAAGGACATATCAAACATTCGAGTCTTCTCAACTTCCATCTGACAGCACAATTCTTTACGGAATAAAGTCTAGGGAACCATATAATCTAGTGTTTCATTGTACCGCACCACCAGGTTAAACTCGTGGCTGGAAACAACCGTGTCCCGTTACAACATCTCAGGAATCGTCGGTTATCTCGAGTTCGGACGCTCGTAAAGAGGACTGTACTATTCGTATATATCTATTGTATGTACATCCAAACATTCTATTCCTACACTTCACCGGCCGGCATAAGTGGAGAAGAACAAACAAAAACACATGGCTGTTCCTACATTAGTGTAATCCAATCGATTTCCACTTAAACTACTTTCATAAATCTGCATAAACTACACCAAGCCTTACGCCTCCAAAATCTCATCGTCGATCTCGTTTCCTCACTAGTTTTCTCTGAATTCGCCAATCCCAGCCTATCTCGTTGTACACACAATCTCCCATAATCTCCGCCAAACTATGCACCAACATAACCGTTATCCCTCTAATTATGACGACCTAACCACCTCCATCGGCACAGACCCGCCCGTGAGTATCTATTGTCAAAGCCTCTGTTCAAAAAAAACGTGTTTTTCAAAATGCAAAGCCAGATTCTTGGGACGCGCAGTTCGAGGCTTGTGCTTTTTTTTTTGTTGTCTTCAATGCGTCGTTGTCGAGAGAATGGCTTGTTTCCGGCAGGTCGGTGAAGAAAATTTGTTGATTTTGTGCTTTGGCCGTTGATCATTCGGCCGCAACCTGCCGCCAGCGTCTGACATCTTGTTCGGCCATTTCATTTTTTTTTCAGTGACATCACAGGGATGGACTAGGGTGTTTGTTGGTCCAGCCTCTATGATGAGGATATATGTACATGTACATGTACGTACGTGAGCTTTTCACGAATCGATATCGGAATCGTAGGCGAATTTAAGTTTAGGGAGGATAAAGATTCGATTAGGAAAGTATTTTGACTATAATCTACCGGAAACAGATGCATCGTACATATATTGGTCTTTGCTTTTTGGTTGATATTAGTTTCCATATCAATTCTCCACCTATATTTGTCTTGGGTGTGGCACCTCATTGACAATGATGATGCCGGGAATTCGGGGAAGAGTTTGACTATCTACCAGTTTTGTTATAGAGAGATTATTAAAGTGGTTGGTATCCATACCAAAGTTGGGAGGTTGACTTGCTGCTGAAAATGTCAACGTCATATGAAAAACGTTGGTATATTGCATCTTGACTAGGTAATGTGGTCTAGGAATACTCTGAGATCCGGCAGACTTTTAGCCTTTTGATAGTTTGGTCGACGCGGTCTCAAACCCCGACCTTCACTTTCACTAGGCCTACTAAGAATGTCACGAAAAGTTCAACAATCAAACGAAGCAGCCCGCGAGGCCATGAGATCATACTTGCCACCGCAGAAACTCAAAAATAATTGTATGACATCGTTTCACTCGCCTATCTATAATCTGATGATGGTAATCAAGACTAAACTCGGAATGATCAAGGGACGAATAACTACTTAGTTGAAATGCCTGGGTAGGTTGAACTGAGATGGATTAAAGACCTGTAAGCTTTCCGAGAGATGTCTTCTTGATCTGAAGAATCAAGTTTACTTGGAGAGAAACTGACTGGAATGTTCTGGTTATCCTGCAATGGCCCACCAAGGCATAAAACAACAGCATTGTGACATGACATACGGCTACCCACAGATTTCTCACCATACAGACTACAAAACCAAGATCTACTGCATGTTACTGGGCTATGCGTTTCAATGGATCATCATTACTTACCATCTACTCCCCAGCTCATGCATGTGTACAAATCTGAGTTATTTCTCATCTGCGATATTGTTTCATCATGGTACGACTAGAGGTACGCTCCTATGGTAGACATCAACAGATCTAACATATGTACACACATCACTCGCACCTTAGCGAACCGAACATCACCCAATATAACCAATATTTGTCCTATAGCGAACACCATATACTCCGCCCATAGACCCGACAAACGAAACCGACTGGATAATCTTCACACGCCGATTTGTCTCCCCACATGACCAATGTCTACAAATAGTCACCTTCTCTTGTACCACAATTCCCAGGCCCATCTCAACGTAGCACAAAAGCCTCGCCTTCCCCTTCAGAAAAAGGAACATTCCGTAGGACCGATTAACCCTAAGACTGCACACAGAATAATGATCCGATTCGGCACGGGAGATGTGGGGAAGATTTACCGATCGACGTGGGTCTATGTGCATATAGTGGAATGACATCATGAATAACGTGGTGATGTTGAAGTCAGAGCAACTCACGTTAGTATCAGAGTCAAAGGGAGCCGTTTTTAGACGTGAAATGACATTCCTCAGGGGGATTTACCCACGGATAGCCGACAACGTGACGCTGATTCCACCAGACACACGCAGTTACGATAACAGCTCATTAATGACGCCCTGGTGTTTACTCAAAGAGGATCCAATAACATGCGGTGGTTGGTGCCTTTCCGCTGTATAATGCTACTGAGGCACATATAGCGGTGCACCATTAAATATAACCATTCCTTTTAATATACCGTTAAACCTCAATTGCGAACAAGTGATTCCAAAATACAGCTGATGAATGTAAATGTCTTGCTTTTGTTATGGGTGTCGTAGTTACCTAGCGTGCTCACGATTACACCATCCATATCAATCGTCAAACCCCTCACCAACTAACACTAAAGCAGAAAGTCCCTAATCCAGGCCATGTCCCGTCTCATCCAAATCACTGTCGACACACAAACGACTCACGCAAGTACCGTCCCGCCTCCTTCACCTATCAAGTCACAAAACACCTCAGCACACATGCGCCTTCTTCTCGCTTCTCCCTGCACAAATCGCGTTAGTCTTTGTAGGAAGGAGGAACGGTACTTACTCTCCATTCCCAATCCGTTTTGAGCCCATGCTTGTCTTGTCCCTTCACAGCCAAAAAAAACCTCCCCAGTGGCAAAGCCTTCTCCAACAGGAAACCACCAAAAAAACCTACTCTCGTAAAACCCAGAACCTTCTTTTCCCCCAAAAATCAATCTTCAACCTTATTCTTCATCTTTTCTCACCACTGGAACACCAATAACATCCTCATTCACTCCACCACAAAACTCATAATGTCCGATACCCCATCCGATATCAATATGTCCGACGCCCCCGCACCCTCCGAGAATGCGGGGCCGACAGTTGAAACCCTAACCCAAACAGCCGACTCGCTTGCCATCAAAGAAGCCTCCGAACTCTCCATGTTTCCCGTGCCTGTCGGCGGAAGCGCAGCGAACCCCACGGGAACCAAGTCTCTACACGCCACGGCCCTTCTCAACAGCAAGTTACAGACGGATACAGGCGGTACCCCCACCAGTAAGTTTATATATAGAGATACCCCACATAGCCCACTAACACCACCAGGAGCCACTTCGCCCTCACCATCAGTCCTCTCGGAGGCCTCGCATACAGCTCATGCCGGGTCCACCGCCTGCACACCACGTGCCACCAGTCCCGCACCTACATCCAACGGGCCCCCGACTCTCGGGACTCCTTCTTCGGTGCAGACCCCCCCTAACCCCCTTCCCACCCGCCGCAAGTCCATCCTACTGAACGTACAAAGCTATGAACCCAACATGCCCGCCCCCGGCGAAGTCGCAACCTCTCCCGCGACCTCGCGGCGGCCCAGTTTTGGGATTTCAACTTTGGCAAGTTCCGCTGGGTCGCCTAAGAGGCTGTCTACGGGACACGGGAGACAGAGTAGTTTGGGAGAGATGCATCAAGAATTAGAAGTTGAACAGGAGGCTCAGGTTGTAAGTTGGCTGTATCCTGGGATATATGACAAGACTGACTAACACGCCTAGAACCGTCTCCTTGGGATGATCCGTGCCCAACAATCTGAACTCCAATCCCGTAAATCACCGTCATCATCTAACGCCATTGACGATGCCTTGCCGGCTACAAACAACATTACCACCAACCACCCACGGTCTCGCCCTCCTAGTTTTTCTCGTCGTAGCCGCACTTCAAGTATTGACCCTGAAGCCGGCCCTTCAAATATCCCCCGCCGAACCTCCATTATTACATCCGCATCACGGATCCGTGGAGATTCATTCAGTGGAGATAGTGATATAGGCCGTGATGAGAATGCTTACTACCAGGCTGAAGCTCAAATTATGACGCGGGAGAATCAGATGCTTAGACATCGTATCAAGGAGCTTGGTAAGTATTTGAGACTTACTCACATCCAAGCTACATCGTAATCTTCTAACCGATTTCATAGAAAAACAAGTAGCTGACCTTAACCGAAACTCACCTACGTCTGCTCATGACCCCGTGAGACCATCGGCCTTGGCTGAGTGTCGTATGGCCGAGGATGAGAAATAGACCAGCCTGTTTTTCTCGTTTTCTTTTTACGCATGTCTTTAGCAATAGCACATCTGCATTACTGGGCCGGCCTTTTGTTTATTTTTTAACCATGTTGTTTGGGGTGGCTGTCTTTCGGTACATTATTCTTCACAAGTTTAGGCGTTTCATGGGATCAATAAATCGTGTCAAAAACATCACTATCATCTGTACTTTCCATTTTGAGGGGACATCGTGAAATGACATTACAAACTGTCTATATAGTCTGCTCTTAACCAAAGACAAAAACGATTGGAAAGGAAAACATGTCGAGTAGTAGAGTTGCACGATTGATGACAATGGGGATCAGGGACACATAACATGGACATAACAGGGACATTAACGAACGTGATAGAGGGAAAACCAAAAACAAAAACAATGACTCGTTGCCAAGTCTACACTTAAAGAGAAAGTGAATGGAACAATCGATATGATGGCATAAAACAGGAAAGGAAGAAAACCAAATGTATAAAAAAGGAAAGCAAAGAAACGTGGAAACCTCCGGACCGATACCCAGCCAAAACCTGAAGTATAAAGAAAAAGAAAACTACCAGTCCGAACAAGGCTCCGATGGAAAAAGTGCAGTGTATGGGGAAATGACGGGGTATTGCGAGAAACGACACGTGAAGAAGGGAATAGCAAAGCAAAAAAACACCAGTGATAATAACAGAGAAACATGCAGTGAAGTGACAAGGAAAGGGGAATCAGTGAAGTGTATGCAGGGGACGGAAACGAAACAGGGAAGGGTAGTACAGAACCAAATAGATCAAGACTCCTCAGCCTAAAGCTTAAGCAGCAGTCTGGCGCTTGACAAGCTCACGGGCCCAACGAGCAGTCTCAATGGTACGGGGAGCAAAGTCACGGCTACTCTTGGTCTCCTTGATGAGGCCAGTGAGCCACTCCTGCTGAAGAGCAGACTTAAGCTCACCGTTGGGGAAGGCATCGCAGAGGTCACTAAACGGGACATAGTTAGTCGACTGTCAACATGGAAACAAAACTGAAAATATACTCACCCAATGACACCCATGGCAGAACGCAGAAGAGGCTCACTGCGATTAAGGTAGTTGACAGCAATGCTGTTCAGCAGAGAGAAGATGGACTCAACGTAAGGCTGCAGAGAAGCGGCTGTAAAAGGAGATTGTTAGTTAGCCATTCGCTGATTATTCAACCCAAAACTTGATAAAAACTTACCCTTTCCACTACCCTTCATGGCAGGAATGATACCACCCCAAGCATCCATGATACCCTCGCGGAGAGAGATCACGTAATCAACAAGATCGTAAGAAGAACCATCAGTAGGAGCATCAATAGTAGCAGCCTGCTGAAGCACCTGAGCAACAACAACCAAGTAGGTCTCAAAAGCACCCTCAATAGCGAGGGCAATGTCACCGAAGCATTGGAGAATGGTTGGCTTGAACTGGTTAGAAAGACTCTCACTGCGCAGGTTGTTGAGAAGGTAGTTCATGAACTGATCGCAGTAAGGCTGGGTGGCAGGGCCCAGGGAACGAGTAATGTCGCTGACCAGGCCGATAGCCATGAGGCACAGCGCCGGCTCCTCCTGGTTGCTAAGAGCGTTGTACAGGAAGGGGCTGAAGGCCTCCATGTACTTGATAAAGTCCTCACTGACGGCAGTGGACAGGGCACCAATGGCAGCAAAGACAGCCTCAGGCACTGGAGACTTGGGTCCGACGGTGGAGAGGATGCTAAGAAGAGCCTGCATGATGCGGTCACCCTGAGGCGCAATCTCGGTATCGAGACGGAAAATGATGCCCTGGAGAACAGAGCAAAGAGAAGTCTGGATATCAGACAGAGTGATTCTGTCCTCGACTGAGACAACCTGCGACTGCATGGGAATGGTCTCCTCAAGGCGCTTGATAATCATGTCTGAGAGCTGGGCAACAGTAGCCAATGACTCGACGGCCGAGTTCTGAACAAAGGAGTTGATAACCTCGTACACAGCAGTGCGAGTGGATGAATCACAGCTGCTCTGGCCAGCCATGGTAACGAGTTGCTCGATGCTGGTGTTGAAGTGAGGAGTGAGAGCGTTCTGTTGGGCCGAAATGTCACCAGCGAAGCGCTCCGCCAGGTTCATCAGAGTCCAGCAGCACGAAGCAGCCATCTTGGGGTGAGACGCCAGGCCAGTAAACAGAGCCTCAAGGAGTGGCTGCAAGTGGGTGGCATCGATGGCCTCAGGGCAGGCCTCGGTAATGCGACCGAGAGTGTAGGCAGTGGAGTCACGAACGTTCACGTTAGCGTCGCTCATGACCTCAATCATGGCGGCAAGACCGTTACGAACAATGGGCTCCAAAACCTTCTCCTCGGGGCCCTCCATGACGGCACCGAAAGCAGATACGGCCGCATCACGCAGGTGCCAGTCCTCAGAGCCCAAGTTAGCCTCAACAAAGCTGAGAACGTGAGGGAGAATGGCCGCGCGAACAGCCTGAGCATAAAGAGACAGGCACTGGTAGGCAGCGCGAGACAGGTTGTACTCATCGTCAGTGGCATCTTCATCCTGCTTGGCCAACAGGTTGAGCAATTCAGGCACAACCTCAGGCGCGGCAACACGTGCAAAGTTGTAGAAAGGACGCATCTGATCCGAGTTCTCCACCTGAGAGTTCTCGTCTTCAATGTTGATTTCCTCCTCGCACACAGTGCTCCAGAACTCAACAGCCAGCTTGGCGACATCCTCATCGTCACTGCGCATGCCGATAATGGTAAGACCAAAGAGAGCCTTCTCCATGTAGAAGCGCATGTTTTCGTAGTAGAGCGACATGATGCGGTTCAAGCAACCGAAAGCGCCCTGCTTGACACGGTCGTCATCAGACTGTGTAGCCTCGCAAACAACCTGCATGATGTAGTTGCGCTCGCCCTCGTGCTTGAAGTTGTTACCGACAAACTCTAACGAGTCACCGAGAGCAGTGATGGCCGACAGGCGGACTTCAATGTTGGTCTCCTCTTGGCGGGCGCCTTGAACAACGGCTGTGAGAATAGCGTTGGAGTGCTGAACGAGCGAGGTGCGCAGCTCAAGGTCTTGGGACTCGCAAATGTAACCAATAGTGGTGAGCGAGGCCTGCTTGAGGTTGTCTGAGCCTTCACTGATGCTCTTGACAAGGATAGACATAAGGTCCTGCCATTGCTCACGGGGCAACTCAAGAGCCGCGATGGCAGCAATAACTTGGGCGGAGGCGGCACCGGCACGAGCGTTCGGGGAGCCGAGAGTTTGGAGAGTCAAATTCTTGATCTGGGACTTGGTCTCATCATCCGTTTGTTGCAGCCACTTCGCCTGCAGTTCCGGCTGACGAGTAGCATCTCTGGCAGTAAAGGCGTTCTTCAACGCAATACCAGCCGCGGCTCTGATGGAAGTGTCGTTTTCCTCTTTAGCAAGCTCTTGGACAAGCGAGATTAAGTAGAGAGGCTATTGTATACAAGAATAGTGTTAGTGTACTGTGCTACAGGGGGTTAAATACAGGAAGCTACTAGAGGTGGAAGGTGCAGGTGCAGGTGCGGTGCAAGGCTGTGACGGAAGACAAGGGCAGACAGGGCAGACGACAGATAGAGAGCGATAGATAGTAGACGACAAAGGGAAGCGGTGAGTGACACATTGTGACACATCTTGACACATTGTGATAGACGGTCGTGTAGACAGCAAGACTGACCACTCATGTAGCGATTTGTTCGTCTCTGTCAGCCGACGCCTTGCGACCGAGAAGCACATCACATGCAAAGCCCGCACGCACAGCAGCTACACCATCAAGAAACAGCAGCAGCAGCATTAACGTACAAAGTTGGTCTCGGCAGCCTGGGCCAGGGCCTGTTCGGCGCCATTTCTGGTCGCGGCATCTACGGTGGGGAAAAGATTGAGTCAGTACAGACATATTGTGGTGACATGTGATTTCACATCTAGGGTAGAGGGGTCTCATTGAGGAAGATGCAGACCGTCGTCAAAGGTCACGAGCTATTTTTTTTGGTTCTGTTTCGCTTTTCCCGGGTTGACGACGGCGAAGCACCCCTCACTAAGCTTAACCCCTCGCCACTTGAGATAGCTCTAGTGGTGACCAAAGACAAATGGAACAAACAGCGGCGACATACCAGGCGACAGAGAGTTGGTAAGAACACCAGTGATCTCGGACATTGTGAATTGTGGGGTTGCTTTTTTTTGTTCTCAAAAGGCTGAGGATAGAAGGAGGAAGGGTTGATGGACGTCGGAGCGGAGAGCTATCCTTCGGTGTTGCTTGACCAATAGCGATGCAAGAACGGCCAGGGCGGCAGCGGACAGCGTTCAAATGTACGACGAAGATGGAAGATAACCGAAGTGAAGGCGGATGTTCCTTTGTCTTAATACGTGGTCCCAAGAAAGCACCGTGATTTTTATTTTTCGTTTCCGCCGGCAGTCGTGATGGAAAATCTCGCAGAGATGATGATGCCAAAGTGTGCCGTTTGGAAAGTGTGAGGAAGAAGTTTTGGGAGAAAAGAAAAAGGAAAATAGTTCGAGGAGAAATAAAGGAAGGCAAGTTATCTGTGGCCAAAAACAGGAGGGGCGAGAGAAAGAGCGAGGGATGAAGAGAGTGAAAGCAAGTTTAGAGAGCGAGAGAGACAAGTTGATAAATGGTATCCTGGCTCGGGTCCTATTTTTCTCAGGTAGGTCGACAAGCGTCAATCAAGGAAGAGGAGTTTGGGGAATTAAAACCGCTTGAGTAGGGAAAAAAAATCAGAAGGTTTTTGGATCAACAGAAAAAAACGAGTCGAAAAAAAAGCGAGGTATGTGTGTAGAATGTAGTCACAGAAGGCCTTTTCATGGATGAGGCTGAAATAGGGTCATAAACGGGACAACTGGTTACAGAGACAAGGCTGACAAAGAGTGTGCAGTACACACGGTATGTATAGTGTAATGCAGTGCAGCTGACAAAATAGAAACCAGCAGGAAGCAGAACAAAGACCCGTGAAGTGCGTATAAGGAAGACGAGCTGTAACCCGCAGGCGAGGCCAAATCCAGCAATTTGATCAAAATATGGTGCTGTTTTGGGAAAGGTGCTCCAAACATTGGGCGGGACTAAGAGACCACAAAGCTCGACTACCTATTACAACAGGGGGTTATAGGCGTCTACATGCATGGCATACAACAATGCTTAGCCTAGTTGCCATAAAGTTTAAGCAGTTAGTTCCCTAAGTAACAGGTGCAGGCAGTTAAGTCTCATTAAGAAAACAGTAACAATGAGGAGTGTTTCACTAGAGCTGGACCAGTCTTCAGAAGGTGCCAGTAGCGAACAACAGCCTTTTGCTAAGACTTTCGTCACCCCGCCAAAACCAGGACAAATTCCCATCTACTAATGAATCTTCCCGGGGAACGAGAACCACTCAATATCTGAAAAAAAATTCAGTCTCCCTTTGTCCTTAGCCACTCAAAAAAAAGCATCCCATATCTGATATCCCAAGGGCTTGTCGTCCCACCCCAAACGCGTTTAAGACGAGCTCAAAGGAGTCATCTTTTTAGGCAACCGTGGTTATATATTCACTGAAAAAAACACATGAAAGGAGGGGTGGGAATTACTCCATGCGGACAAATTCTAGACTCTATTGACATCACCTTCCCTTCTTTCCGCTGCAGGCCGGGCCAAAAAAGAGGGGGAAGGAGGGGGAAACTCAAACTTGTAGTTCCGGTCAAGCATGTGAAACCAGCCCCTTGAACTGGTATACCGTTACCCCGCCCAATTCATTGACAACAATGATTTAAGAGGGCAAGAAAAGAAGACGAAAAAAAGGGCACTCTATTGCCAGTTCAACCAGAATGTAAGTCTGGCCTCATCGCCTCTGCACAGCAACGCAAGATTAACTCTGGGTCCCTCCATTCACAGCGGGGTTCCCCACGTCAAAGGGGCCTATTTGCAAGCTGTCTTGCTCATCGGTTCCAAAAGGCGGGGCAACTCTGACGTCCATGTTTTAACCCTGGCTAGGGTGCGCTATGAGGAGAAAAATCAAGGGCTATGATTGGCTGGAGACAAATAAGCAAGATGAGTCGACATCGTTCCGCCTACATCACATTGTGAGTGCATGAATGGCTGTAAAAGCAACACAGCCATACAATCCCACGGTTAAAGGTGATGACATTGTAAGGCAGAGATTTACATGTCAGCTTGAACCCCATCAACTAGATGTTGAAAGGTTCTCACATCCTGGCCGATGCTGAGTCCGCAACACGCAAAGCGTTAAAAAATCGTAAAAATCCCTACACCGATCATCACGCAAACTCCGAGATTCTCCCATCTTCTTCTGCCATCCACAACCCCACTCAGCACGAGGTCCTTGCCACAGACCCTTGTATACAGACCCTGTATCTCATATCTTCACGTGACCAATGTTTTTGTGTAACTGAGAAACAAAGGAAGCGGGACCAACAGCGTAGCGAATAACAACCTTAATACTAAAATCAGGAACAAACCTCGACGATTCAAATATGTGAATTCAACTACAATACCTCTCGTTAATCATATCGCAAAACAAACCCGCAAAGTAAGAAGAAAAAATCGAAAAACCCAAGAAAACCCAGAAAGGAACCAACCCATTTTTCAACAAAGCGTTCAAAACCCTTATTTCTGATCCAGAATGGCCGCCAGGATCGGCGACCCCGGCACCGGCGTCTGCGGGCGGCTAGCAGCGAACTGTATGGAACGGACAAAGTAAATTGGTTAGCACGATATGTATTAAGGAGCGCCAACAGGGAAAATGACGAAGAAAAAACAACAAAAAACAATGGAGAGGAAGCAGGAAGCGACCCAGGAACAAGCGGATCACCCAGCCCACCGGGCCAAGGAATCTGCCCTTCTCCGGGTTCACCAGCTAACTAACTGACAGGCTCCGTCGCTGTGGTAGCAAAACTTTTTTCAGGATGGCTCCTCTTGTTGGCCCACTGTGCCAACGAGCCACAGAGCCGACTCTTGGTAGCCGGCCCGCTATAGTAGTATAATACAGGAGTATGACAACGATAACAAGCAAAACAGAAAATCAAACCAAACGTGCAAACCCTTGGTATACCATAACGGGACAAGCATTCACTTTCTAGAGCTTGCTCTCCCGAATGGTGCCATCGGGTTGCGGTCTAGCAGCCAGGAAGCAACTCACGTTACTCGCCGCACTCAGCAGCGCAATCAACGAACTCTGCACCACATCCTCGTGGATACCCACACCCCAAACCTTCTCCTTAGATCCTCCTACAGAGCACTGCACGTACGCAGCAGCCTTGACGTTGGCACCCGAGCCGATGGCGTGCTCCTTGTAGTCGGCGACATCCAGATCCACGCCCAGGATACCCCGCAGGGCACTGGCCAAACTGGAGATGGGACCGTTACCGCGGCCGCGGATAGTGTACTCCTTGCCATCAACCTCAACAACACCCTCAAATACACGCTTCATGTTAGTAGTGTCCTGGCTCTTGCCCTCAGTGGGTGGCGCAGGGCTCGACGTGCGATCGGGTGAAATAGAGTAGTCGATCAGCTTGAAGCGCTGGCTCTTCTTGCTAAGAGAGTAAGTCGTCTCAAACAGCTGGGCAATCTCATCGGAAAGCAACTCGCGACCAAGCTTGTCGGCTTGCGTCTGAACAATCGATGAAAAGGCAACCTGCAGACCACGCGGCAGGTCGAGTTCCAACTTGCGCAGAATGATCCAAGCCGCGCCACCCTTGCCGGACTGGGAGTTGACACGAATAATGGCCTCGTAGGTACGGCCAATATCGTTTGGGTCTAAAGGCAGGTAAGGAACCTGCCAGTGGTCGTTGTCGCCCTGGCCGTTGGCCGAACGAATCTGGAAACCCTTCTTGATAGCGTCTTGGTGGGAACCAGAGAAGGCGCATACTACCAGAGAACCACCGTATGGGGCTCTGGCGTGTACAGGAATCTTGTTGCACAGCTCGACAGTGTCAATAACCCGAGTCATGTCGGAGAAGTCGATGTTGGGGCTGACACCCTGTGTGTACAGGTTCAGCGCAAGAGTAACCAGATCGACGTTTCCGGTACGCTCACCGTTTCCAAACAGGCAACCCTCTACTCTGTCAGCACCGGCCATTTGAGCGAGCTCAGCAGCAGCAACTGCGCAACCACGGTCGTTGTGAGGGTGCAGAGAGACACAGACGGTCTCACGGTCAGTGATGTTGCGGCAGAACCACTCAATCTGGTCGGCGTAAACATTGGGAGTGGACATCTCAACAGTGGCAGGCAGGTTGAAGATAATGGGGTTCTCCTTGGTAGGCTCCCAGGCAGCCTTGACGGCCTCGCAGATCTTGACGGCGAACTCGGGGCTAGTGTCGGAGAAGGTCTCGGGCGAGAACTCGAAAGCCCACTCAGTACCGGACTGGGTAGGGTCGTCCTTGGTCAGACTACGGACGAGCTTGGTGCAGGCGACGGCCTTGGCGAGGGACTCCTCCTCAGAGCAGTCGAAAATCACCCGACGGAAGCACTCAGAAGTAGCAAGGTAAATGTGGATGATAGCCTTCTTAGCACCAGACATGGCCTCAACAGTGCGCTTGATCAGCTCCTCGCGGCAGGGAGACAGGACCTGCAGCCAGACATCATCGGGGACGACACCGGGGGTCTCGATCAAGCTGCGGGTGAAGTCGAAGTCGGTCTTGGAGGCGGAAGGGAAAGAGACCTCAATCTCCTTGTAGCCCATATCGACGAGCATCTTGAAGTAGCGCCACTTCTCTTCGCGGTTCTAAGTTGCAAAAAGGCGGTCAGGTAAAGAATTTCGCATATATTCGCGTATAGCACATACCATGGGGTCAACCAGCGACTGGTTACCATCACGAAGGTCAGTAGACAGCCATCTAGGCGCCTTGTCGAGAGTCTTGTTGGGCCATTGGCGGTCGGGAAGGTTGACAGGCTTGAAGGGCTTGTACTTCTTCCAGGGTTCCTTGAGCCTTTTGGTAGAAGCAGTGTTAGCGAGGTGACGATGCAGCAAAGCGAAAACGGCCAAAAGCTTATGACGTCGACTTACATAGGCATTTTGGATTATATATATGACAGAAAGCGTAAAAATGAAAAAGAAAGATAAGTTGAGGAGGAAATCTCAAGGAAACAATGTGTTCTCTAAAGACGGTTTATATCCTCGTTTTTTTGGTGACAAAACGACTGAATAAGAGAATAATAGGTCTGAATAACAGAATTCAAGAAAGGCTATTCTGGTTGTTTGCCCTTGGTCGCTTTGGTGGGGTCAGAGTTTTTAAAGCTTGGTTTTGGATGACCGAATCAGGTTGAATAGGATGCGCAAGCTAGACTAGTACACTAGGGTTTGGAGTAGCCTATGGTGAATAGCGGAATAAGACTCAACCAACGGCCCGTGTGATGTATCCGGTCATAGACGGACTCATGACATGTCATACGTTTGTAATAGGAGGTTGGAGGTAGCCAAAACAGTCATGATCTAAATGAGCCACTATCTTAAGCCGTGAATATAGACATGTACATACGCCCGGCTCCTTCGTACAGTATTCACAAACGAGCGTTCCGATCGGTTCAACGGCCCGAGCCATTAACCGAAACTGTAGATTACAGACGTTAATGACTGCTACTTGAGTCACAACCGGGAGTCTTGAGCGAGAGGAACAAAGGGCGTACAAGTCAGGAACCGAAATGTACCTGACGTAATACTAACCCTATGTTCGTGCATATGTACCCTAGATGTCACTAATACGCTGACCGATGCACCGGGTGACTATCGGAATCAAGTTCACACCTGCATAGCCGGGAATTTTGTAAATCGATCGGCCTGTGCATGTGAGAACAAGGCTGACTCTAAAATACGGCCTTGCATATGTACATTGTGGAGCATAGGTGACGACATTGACTTGGAATACGCAATATTGGACAGAATCATGCAAAACATCAATTGATCTGTGACTGACTGACCAGACTCCGCTAAAGGACGTCGCATCCGACAAATTAACCGGGAACCAAAAAAAAAGCAACAAAAATGACATGAAAAATCAAAAATCCCCAAACCCAGCAAGAAATTAACCAAAGACGCCAGCCATGCACAATATATACAAAACAAAAATCAAAACCATCTACCACGTAAACGACTCTTCGACAAAGTCGACAACTGTGCCTTCATCCTGAACTTGTCGCACGCCTAGTCTGACATCATCAGCCAATGCACCGGCTCCGCATACAGTCACCATCATGGCGCCTTGTTGCTCTTGGACTTCCTTACGTAGCAACATTGGTACGTTTGGACGACCAGGGAACATCTGGACAGTAGCTGAAGCTGAAACGATCTCCCGTGGGTTCTTTGGCCGGGTGATGAAAAGCTGGATGCGAAGAATATCTTTGCGATTTGGCATGCGCAGGATAGCATCCATCCATGGCCGTACCCACTCTAGGGCTTCATAGTCACGGACAATCCAGACGAGTGTGAGCCTCCGAGTAGCAACAGTCCCGTCATTGAAACCCTGGATAATCGGCCGGAGGTATGAAATTTGGTGGGTAATACCTGTGGATCCAGCAAAAAGCAGGGCATGACCATAACTGTCCAGGGCGTGGTGGCCACCATAGGGGCCTTCAAAAGCGGCCGGGAGGATCAAGGGCTGATCGCCGGCGGCTACAGCGCGGTTAAACAACTTGCGCGTAAAACCGGTCTGGGCGCCAATTACAAATGACACCGAAGTCTTCATAAGATGCTTATTGGCGCGAGTAACCATGGTGGCTTTTTCTGATTCGGGGATGTTGTCGTTATCTTCGGTATGTTCGACCCATGCGATACTAAATGGGTGGTTCTCAAAAGGGCAGATGTTCTTGAAACGGATGTAGGCGTGAGTACCTGGACGAACATCCAAGTAGTGGGGAAGTGTGATTGTGACACGGGTAGTCTCACCAGGCATGGCCTCAACTAATGCCGAACTGTACCCCTTCTTAGAGATGTTACAGTGAACAAGGCGAATAACACGAACAACCCGCTCAATGAGCCACATGCCGATGATACCGATGATCCACGTGGTTTGTGGCAGATGACCCAACTCGGTAGTAAGGCAATGAGCCAAAGTCATGGCAAAAGTAACAAAAGCGAAGAAGATGTGAGCGGTAAGGAAGGTTTCGTAGAAAGCATGGCGAACAGGCGAGAATGATGTGACGATGATAGCAATCAAAGCAAAGGTACCAACAAAGCCAGAGCTGATAAACGGCTCGTTTGTAAAACGCCGACCGACTGACTCCCAACCACCATCAGCAGTCTGTACGTACATCCAAGTACCAGTGTGGATAAGAATCTCCAGCACACACAGACGGCCGAGCCAGCGGTGAAAGAGGTTGTATGTGTCAAAAGAGATCTTGAGCATACCGATCAGCGGGTTGTTGCGTGTGGCCAGCAGCATAAGTGGGACCATGTTGACCATTCCAAGAGTACCGGAGCGGCCACGAAGATCGGCATGAACGGCATAGTTGTTGGTGTTTGACCAGTCAAGGACAAGCAGATAGGCGATGTTACTGAAGATGTAGATGGAAAGGAGGATAGAGTGAAGTCTGGATGGAAGAGTTCCCATGTTGGCAGCAGCCGAAAGACGGAACTCGCGGTTGTGGCGCTTATTCCATAGCGGGGCGTAGAGAAGATGTTGCTTGATACTCGGCATCCAAGAGCCACGAGCAAACTTCCAATAGTTTTGTTGTGATGCGCGAAGGTGCATAGAAGATACATGGCGAATATGCATCCATACGAGCTCTGAGACGCGGATAGCGAGGATCGTCAAGGCAATGATACCCAAAGTCCACCACAAGACATCGATAAACAGGTAGTTGAGAGACTGGTTCACGCCACTGAGACCAGAATGATAGGGCGCAACGGTTGAAGTCGCAGAGATAGCATCAGCGGCATAGGCCCGCTCGGCCACCTGTTGGACTCGAGTCGGATCCATGACGGATGTTAGGAAGGAGGGGGGAAAGAATAAAGCGGGAAGGAGGAGGGAGAAGAGAGAATGTCAGAGAAAAAGGGAAACTATGACGTTGTATAAGTCAGTAAAGGGGTTCCACCATGACTGTATATAGTAGCTGGACAGGCACGACGACGACAGATAGGCTGGCTGGTGGAATGTTCGTCCATGGCCAGGGAGAGGGCCAAAGTACTTTGTGGCGACAAGCCACGCAAGTAGGGGTTGTACCCAGCTAGCCCGGGGTAAGGCATAACCGGACGTCGGCCAAACAAGGGAGTATAGAGTAGGGCTTCACTGCAGATCCAGGAGCCAATCTTGAGAGTAGAGATTATGGCATCATGTGGACTTTGATATGCAAAGAAAGTGGGCAGTTGATAACCAAGTGAGTTTTTGGAAACCAAGTACAAAGATGGGAAGGGGTGACAACGACGACGAGGACCCGTGTTTCTTAGTGGGCGGCAAGACACACATGACTATTTGGGACCGGATTTGTCACCACAATAAGACACAAAAGACACAAAAAGCGCTTGCAAAATGGGTCGGCCATGTGCTGGAACGCAGGTCAACAAGCCAAATTAGTGGCGCCAGTCGAGTTCCACGACGGGAATGCCAAACAGGAAATGCAGACTTACCTGATTCTGGGCTTCCGAAGACAAGTCTAGGGAGTACTGTCCAGGGAAATGTTTGAAGGAAGTTGCCCTTGAAGAAGCGGAACTGGAAATACCAGCAGAACAACGACGCACAGAAACCAATTGTGGTTGTGCAATACAGAAGAGCAATTGCCAAGCCCGTAACGCAAAACTATAATTCTGAGAATGATAAGGTGGAATAAGAAAGAGCCGTGTGTAATTCCGAAAAGGGAATATTCACTACCAAAACGATAAAATAAGGGTTTGGGACGATCGACAAAAAAGGAGTGAGAGTGAGTGACTGGAAAAAAGTGCGCTCCAGGGGCAGTATTTGGACAGGAAAGTGATGTGCCTTGATAGATGATTGCATGTAAATGAGAGACTAGAGAGAGCCGGGAGACGACTACGAGAAAATAGAGGGAAAAAAGAGTGAATTTGTGTAAGTCGGTGTCGGGTTCGGTGAGAGTATAGACGAATCTCAAGGCCACAGGCCGAGAAAGAACAAGGCAAGACCGAAGTTAAGGAAAGAGAATGGGAACAGCAGTAGTAAAGAGTGTGAATTTCCGAGGCTGGAGAGTGCGGCCTGTGTGTTTGAGGCCAAGATCGCCGTGTAAAAATAGCCAAGGCAGATGCTAAAGTGGCGGGGTAAACAGGCAATGGATCGCACAGCGGCCAGTTCAACTGGACAAGACGAAAGCAATCGCAAATAGATCACGAGAAAGACGAGGGAGCCAAAACAGGAGCGACGGCGTCTTTTAAAAGGAAAACAACCGCGCAGGCGCAAAAAGTTAGAGACCTCCCTCTACGAATCACGCTGCGCGACGCAGCTGCAGAGACACAAACGAGCGACGGCTCAGCCAAAGGAGGCAGCAGGACGCCAGAGGACAGGGGGGTTTGTGGATGTTGACTGGGTTAAACGAGGATGGATCATAAACTAGCTGGGACGAGGCAAAGCGTAGGACAAATTGGGGCGACTTTGAGAGCGCTTTTGGCATGTGGTCCGCTGGGTATTAAGTGGGGGAGGGGCAAGGAGAAAAGCTAGTTCAGTCGCAGGTTACGGTGAGTGAGCGAGTTTGATCAAGTTATGACGAGAAAAGAGTGATGGAGCTGATCTTGGTTCGTGATGATGATGATGGTGCTGATCTTAAGGAAGAACAAACACAAGGATGGGATGATGACCGGCAAAAGTTTCTCTTCTTAATTTGATGGATGTCGGGGGGAGAACGGGCTATACAATCACGCATGCACTAAATCATTACAGCAAGATCTACAAACGACAGCCCAGCAAAAAGTTCACTTTCGTGATGCCATGGGACAGACGGCATGTTGGTTGGTCAGTCCATAGCAAGGGTCACGACGTAAAAGAGCAAAAAAGAGCAGAAAATACCGAGCACGGTTGATATAGTGGCCCTTCATCTGAAGTGCCGAGGAGCCAAGTTACTGGGCATTCTTGGCTGAGTGGGTGGACATATAGGCCCTATATTGAGGTTTTTTACAGGATATTGAATTGGGGACTTCGTATACAACCTTTCTCTCACCGACCCAGACCTGACGATATACATTGGCCTCCATTACTCAGCCACCAATAAACCAAAGTCACCACAACCGGCCAGAAAACAGTCTACTTCGTGGCAGTCTCTCTACAATATCCAAAGTCACCACACCACCATGCATATATAATCTCTCCCGTCGTGAAACCCCGTACATCTGTACATCACGAACTTCCACCAACCTAGTTCCCTAACCAGCCAAGTCAGCCAGAATCCAGCCCCCCATAAGCGCCACCAAAAAAGCCCCCAGCCTATAAAACCTTTCTCGAAAAAAGGAGCCTTGTATCCCCAATCTAGAACCATTGGCTGAGCGCTGCCAGTGTCGTAGGAGGCTCTGGTGCTTTTTAACTCGCTGTGTAGGTTGTACGGCGTTGGCGTTGGCGTTGTGTCCAGAGAAGACACAGTAGCGGACGTCCGGAGTTTACTGGCCGGTTTTTGCTTATCCGTTCGATCGTGAGTTGACGAGTGGTTTACCGCCTGACTTATTGGGTTCTAGCCGCCGTCTTGTTGAAGAATCAGATCATTCAAAGACAATTTTCTCACCATCCATTCATTCGACCTGCACTTGCCCTTAATCACGTCTTTTAAAATCATCCTAAATCCCGATATCCTGCAACATCTCCGGAATCCCCGTCCATGCCCTAAAAAAACCGCCAATTTCGATAGTCCAGTTGGTTCACGTTTCAGGAAACCACTTCAGTCTTTTCTTGATGGGCACATGCTGATGTTGGATCATGTCACGTCAATCCATCCTTCAAGGCACACATGCACATATGCATAATAGACAATCAACTAATAGCGCAAACAACTTTTCCTCAATTATATTCCCAAAACGTAGTCTTCATCGTTGGTTCCAACGGTAGGGTTATAAACCCAGAGAACCCTATTTTACCCGATAATTACCCAAACATGGACCAGCCAAAAGCTTGACGACACCAACAAACGGATGCCGGCGCAGGAAGAGATCAGTTGCGATTTTTGAACGGCGCATTCATTCACTTATAAAAATCATGGGTGCTTCTTCGTCCAAGCCGGCTCAAGAGTGGAAGGCGTAAGTTTTAGTGTTTCCGAGGTTTCCCGGGTCAATTGACGTTAATAGTGATTACTAACGAGATTCCATAGCTCCGGTCTCACCGGTGTTTCTCACGAGCTCATTGAGACTCTTCAGTCCAACAAGGAGGTGAGTTTCCAGAGCTTTTATCGTTGATATAACCCGGCCCAACTAACCCCGTCCCCACAGACCGACCAGACCCGCGCCGCCCTCCTCGAAGCCCACATAACCTCCCGTGTAGCCGACGCTCTATCCACCATCAGCGCCAACGAAACCGCCCGTCTCCAATCCGCCCGTGCCTCTCTGTCCTCTCCTGAAGCTAACATCCCCGATACCACTCTGGACAGCCACGTGGTGTCCCAAGAAATCGTTGCTTTGCGCGAGAAGCTTGCGTCGCGCCGGGAACTTCGGGGTCTTCCTAAGGGTGTGGAGGATGCGCGTGGTGAGGTTGTTAGATGTTTGAGAGAGAATGATAGACGGCCGTTGGATTGCTGGAAGGAGGTTCAGGCTTTTAAGGAGGAGGTTAAGGCTTTGGAGAAGAGCTGGGTTGAGAAGGTTACTGCGTAGAGAGATTGGTGTATAGCTTATGGAGTGTACGAATATAGCAAAATAAGGTTTGATTGATTTTCATTCCACTTGATTTGTATGTGTGTATGTGCGATTCAAGACTCGGTAATCTCAATGGTTTCACCACCATCGGTATCATCCGTTGCCGCCTTCCGTGCCTTTTCCTGCTCAAGCTCCTTCTTCCTTCTAAGTCCCTCTTCACGTAATCTTTTCCGTCTATCTTCTTTATCTTCCCACACAGCGCCCTCCTTATTCAACTTTTCTCCTTTACCCTTAAGAGCTTTTGCCAACTCGAGTCTAAATCTCTCAATGCGTCTTTGATTCTCCTTGAATCTCTCATTTGCAAGTGTCATGACGACATCGAGATATGCCTCAGGGACATACAAAGTTGTCTTTTCGTCGATTCTGTGACCGAGAAGACTTTCAAATCCTAGACCCATGGACCGAACGGCAACTCGAGGGGTAATTGGGGTACCAGGAGGATTTGATGTGATATTCAAAGAGCCACTCTCCCGAAAGCCAGCCTGGAATGCAGCTTGAAGAACACATTGTGCGTGTTTTGGAGAGGACGTAAGAATATGAAGAATCTAATTTCGTTAGCATAGAACTTAAATATAGAGAGTGGGTATATACCATAGGTTCAAACTTGAAATGAACTAATCTCTCATCCCCCTCCGCTACTCTGCATTCTCCCGCCGGTCCACCAGTAACTCCCAAAACCTCTCTCCAACTCTTATCACCCTTTTCAACAGGATCATGAGAAACAAACAACCAGGCACCACCGCCACCCTTTCCACCAACTGCCGCAAGTCCTCTTTCACCGGCTTCCTCGGGATTGTCTTGCTCCTCGGGAACAGTCTTCTTTCTTCCCTCAACAAACACACTAATCCGTCCGGCACAACTACTCGTGGTAACCAGTCCTTTGACCCGGTTAATCTCTCTAATCAACGGGATAATCTGTACATCCACAGACCCCTTCGGTGACAAGTCCGTATAGTCCTCATCTGGTACATCAAGACCCTCCAAAATCTTAGCCTTCTGTACCAAAAAAGACTGGCATGGTTCCTCAAAGTCGCCCATTGTATCGTTTATACTCATCACCACAAATACACAATCAGATATCTGTTGAACCCTTTCGTAATCAATCAATTAAACCCCAACCGTCTAAACTAACCCCACCTAAAAAATCTCAAGTAACACAAAACCCCCACCCATCCTAAACCAGCAAGTCCAATTATCAAAATCACCTTATTCTAACCAACAAGGCAATTACCCAAACTAGAAGGCAATATCTTGTCGTTCATTCTACCGAGTCCACAAAGACCCGATTATACAAGGGGCTCGGACCAACGGTTTGGTGATGTGTATGTAGGTTCTTTCACCCGGTTGGTGGGGGTCAATGAACGGGGTTATTGGATCAGTGATACGGCGATGCGATCGGATCACCGGAATGAGGTCATTTTCAAAGAGAATGAGGTCAGATAGAGTTTTAACTCTAAGAATATGCACGACATTGTTGAGTTTCCTGTTTGGAATGGTCTACTGATTATTGGCTGAGTGGCATGCACATGCATAGATGAGGCTCTTGTTGACAGCGGTAACTGACGAACCATGCCACTAATGGGCTAATCATACCTCGAGTAATGTTACAGATTGTTATTAATCCCAAGAATTCGTGAACTTCAAACAACCGTATGATAGGTTCAGACGTCACATTTGATATAGGGTCATGGCGACCCTTGAAATAACGTTTATACCGACAAGGCAGGCGGAGCCTGGAGATAGAGGATCTAAGTCCTGCGAATCAGGTTATAAACAGAACATACAATACAATACAAGGCAGGCGGAGAAAAATGTTAAACCCTAAATCCGGATCACGTAATAAGAGGGGATAGAAAATCCCGTCACTCGTGGTAATGCTTAAACCCGAGGTGTCGTGTGAGCACTCAAGAGGCACTCAAAGACCACATGCTACCAGTATCACAAAGACCCATAGTGTTGTTCATATAATTATGTATAAATTGTACTAACTATCGTCCAGAACACCGGACCTCTACTGCCGCTAGTCTCGCGGATTTATGGAATTACCCAAGGATCTCTATCAACGATATAGTCCCGAAAAAATAAAACAAGCCCAAACGCCAAACAAAACACACAAAACACAAAGTCATCAACTCGTAAAGGGTCTAACAACCACAAGCCAGCCGCAGTTGCCAGTTTTAGTTTTCAAAGCGCTAGCTTAGGCGGCGATAGCACCAGAACCAACCAACTGCGTGTACTTGGACTTGCGGTTGTGAATACCGCACTCAGTCTTAGACTGGCCCTTCCAGCGACCGGCACGCTCATCTTCACCCTCACCAACGGGAGAGGTAGAGTGCCAGTCACCGATAGACTTGTATCCACGGTCAAGCAGCGCATTGTATGGTACCTGGTTCTCCTTGATGTAGGTCTGCACACGCTTGAAGTCCCAGCTAGCCAGGGGGTTAATCTTGACAATGCCACGCTCCTCGTCAAACTCAATCACGGGGATATCACCACGAGCGCCACCCTGAGAGCGACGACGACCAGTGAGAACGGCAGAGACACCAAGAGTGGCGTAGGCGCGGTCGAGGGGCTCAACCTTGGCGTACCAGTCGTACAAGTCAGGAACGGTGTGGTAAAGTTCCTGGCCGTAGGTCTCTTCGAACTCGGCGACGTTCTCGGCACCAGAGGGCTTGAAGATGTGAAGCTTGACGTCAGGGTACTTGGCCTTGACGGCATCAATGAGGTCATAGGTCTCCTTGAAGTGGTAGAGGGTATCGAGGAAAAAGACCTCAGTGCGGGGAAGGGCAGGGTTGCTCTTCTGGATCTTGGAAAGCATGTCCATGGTGACAAGACCGGTCAAACCGAAAGCAGTGCTTTGGTACAGACCAGGGAAGAAGGCCAGAGCAAAACGAAGAACATCCATAGCATCCATGTGTTCGAATTGGGCGTTGAGGTGAGCAAGGTGGTCCTTGGTGAGGTGAAGCTTAGGAGCCTTGGAGATTGAACCGGTAGAAGAAGGGGTAGAACGACCGGAAGATGTCTTGGAATCGGTGGGGATATCACCACCAATGGCGGTAGAAGCGAGAGAGAGGGTAGACATGGACATGCTGACGACAGCAGCGTCGTCGATACTAGGGACGGGAGAGGCGGACATTTTGAAGACGTTCAAGGTGAGTTAGTTGAGATATGAAGTTGAATGAAGATGTCGGTATAGTATATAGGACAGTTGATGTTCCCAAGTGACGAAGGAATAAGACAAGGCGGATTATCAAGTTTCAAACAGACAGTCGATATCAAGCCAATAATGACGTGTGTGTATAAAGACAAGTAAAGGAAAGAAACGAATGTAAGAGCCCATCACCGCAAGATATACTAACCCCGCCAAGTCCCCCTCTCTCAGTGTTTCCAGCCCGCAACAGCCTCGTTACAAAGCACGTCGACCCTCTTTGGAAGGCCGCGGGTGGTGAAGGAGCTCAGCGTTTTCATCAACTCGATCACGCAATTGTAGGGGCCGGCTTTTGAGCTTGGATATACTGGGGTATTTTATTGATATTACCGGATTGGTGTTAGTGGGTGAAACGGGCGAATTTATTGGCTTTTATCGGTTCGGAAGGAAAGCGAGCGGACGGTTGTTGGGGTCTATAAGGAAAGATTTTTGGACTGCGGATTGTTAATGGCTTGGTTTAGTTCATTGACTTGGTGGTGAAAGTCGTGATCAAATCTCCCAATTGGGGTAGGAAATCACGCAAGACTGGAATTTCAGCCTCCGTATGTCTTTCCCGTGTTAATAATCAAAATCTCCCGCATAGGCATAACATGTTTCAAAACTCTATTTCCAAGCAACTTCTGTAAATACCTATCTACCTTCCCTCATGTTCTATCGTTCTTTCAATCTCCATACACGTCCACCATTCATCAAGCCGATATACCCAAAACCACCATCAAACTCCCTCGACAACCACCTAAAAGTGGACCAAGCTCATTGCGCCATCGCCCATGACACGCAAAGCTTTCTCTCGCTTGCCCTTTCTCGCTGAGTAATCATGGCCCATTCCAGTGACAAAGCCGGGCAAAATTCTGCCGGCGTCGCCTAGAAGCTGTCTGTAGAATCCCGGTTCCTTTTTTAGGCTGGTCTTTGACGGCGGCTAGTGGATAGGCATGAGGTGTGGCTCAATTGAGTTAAAAGTTGGAATTTCAATCACGACATTTGCGCTATAAGTTGCAGTGTGCAAGGTGAAGAAGCTCTGTGGTTGGTGGGACAACATGTATCGTGAAGGTCTTTGGTGGGTTGAGTATCGGAGATTGTGAATTTGGCTATAGAGTTGAATGAGCAAAGCAACACTTAAACCTATTTTGGAATTCACGATCCTGTGTTCTACAGTGGAAGGGACATAAAAGGTAGGTAAACGTCATTCAGATCGGACATATCGGCCCAACCATCTGGTTCCATACCGGGGTAGATCGTCGCCTCTTGCCTCATCAGCCTCAAGTATGTACTAAGTAGATCAAATCAAGCCCCCATTGCAACCAAAACTTCACAATAATCTCCATGCACCATACAAATTTACAGCCATGCAGCGCCCAAATTCCCGGTCCCAATGCCGTCCGTCCGCCCGCCCATCGTCACCACACCTCACTGTCAACCACTACACGTGCAACATCAAACCCTAACCCAAACGAATACCCCGCCCCAGTCAGACAACGACACGGCGCATCCCACGACAACGCCTGACGCCGGCCCCGCTAACCTCATCCTCACAAGAGCTCCAAGAAAGAAATTTTCACCACCAACTAGCCCCGAGGATCTCCCTGATCCGCGAAACACCCCAAGAAAGACGAACAAAAGACAGAAGATCCCCCATCCCAGCCAACGCTAACACAAAACCCTAATCACCACCATCACTACCTTCAAAATGACAGGAGGACCACCACCACCCGCCGCCGCCACATCCGCATCTAAAGCTTCCCGGCCCACCCTCCAAAGCTTCGGCCGCAGCAACTCTTTCCTAACCGACCACCAACAATACCGAGCGCCTGCCGTTACCGGAACCGCCCCGAACCCGTCACTTCACCCTGGTATCGATACCCTCGTTGATTCTCCGGCTGCTCCACCGACAATGACCAGTGCTTCCAAGTACGCCTTTACTGGCATCCCGTCTGCGGACTCGGCGGTTGTTTCCTCGGGCATTGAACATTCGCTTTCGCATGAGAACTGTGCGGGGTCGGCGAGTGATAGACTTGTTGCGACTTTGTTCTACAGAGGGTCAAGATACAAGGCGCCGGTTGCGCCAGCTGCCACTCTTGATGCCTTCCCATTGGAACCTGTCACCGAGGCGGCTGAGACCTTGGATACCCTTTACGGCTCCTTTGTGTCACCTTTGTGTATCGCTGCCTTCCTCTCTATGATGTCCTCGTTCCCTCGTCCCCCGGGTTCTCCCGAACTTACTAGCTCTCACCGGTGTCTCGATGCTCCTACCAACCCTCGTGTCGTAGAGCTTATTTTCTCGCCCGCGCCTGCCACCGATCTTATGTCTCTTGAGGATCTCCGTAAGCATGAGGCTATTTACGCCTTTGAGCGCGAGTGGAACGTCGAGGTTATTCTCCAGAAGGATTCATTGTGGCGGAAACATCCTCGTCTGGTAGTTTTCGATATGGATGCGACGTTGATTACCCAGGAGGTTATCGACTTGCTCGCCGCGACTATCACCAACCCTCCGGATTTGGCGGCGCGGGTCGCCGAGATCACTGAGCGGGCTATGCGTGGCGAACTCCAGTTCGACACTGCCTTCAAGGAGCGTGTTAAGCTTCTTACTGGCCTGTCTGCTGACATCTTCGTCACTCTTCGCCCTGTCATTGATGTCACCAAGGGCATCCCTCTCCTCTTGAAGGCGTTCAAGCGTCTTGGTGCTAAGACTGCCGTTCTCTCGGGTGGTTTCCTTCCTCTTACTGGCTGGCTCGCTGGTGAACTTGGCATTGACTATGCGCACGCCAATGAGGTCGTCATTGACCCTGCGACTAACCAATTGACGGGTGAGGTTCTCGGCAAGATTGTCGGACCGGAACGTAAGCGGGAACTTCTTATTGAGATTGCCGAGAAGGAAAAGGTTGATATGTCGCAGGTTGTTGCCTGTGGCGATGGAGCTAATGATTTGCTGATGTTGGAGAAGGCGGGTTTGTTGGGTGTTGCTTGGAATGCCAAGCCCAAGGTGCAGATGGCTGCGGATGCGCGGTTGAACAGTGAGACCATGCTGGATATGTTGTACCTGTTTGGCTTCACCAAGGAGGATATTGATGAGTTGACGGCGTAGAGGACTGGTTTGGACTGTATATATATTTCGCTTGTTGCACAATGTACTACATGAGTTTATGAAAAGACAACTGCTATTGATCATGACTATCACCAAGCTGCATTGAGCTTAAGGGTAACCCTCCTTACCCCACTTGTTGTACTGGTCGTGGACCTCCTATATGTGACATTAGTAAACAACTCCGCCAGATCATTTCCGAGGAACTTACAGCAGGCAGAGTCATGGCGGGAACAATGACGACGTTCAGAGCCGAAGGGGCATCCTTGGGCACCTTGGAGGCGTCACCACCGGGGTAGTACTGGTACTTGCCGGAGCCCTCCTGTTCCCAGGGGTGGGAAGAGATGTGGACCGAGGTCTCCGAAGTAGACTTGGTGGGGTTGGCGCCTGAGACTGTTAGTGCGGGGCCGGGACGGAGTAGATCGGGATTCGTCCGGTGGAGCGGAGTGAATATTTCGAGACGGGCGTTATATATGAGGAGCCAATGGCTGGCGAGGGGATTGGTATAGAAGTTGGGGATTGAAAGCTTGAGGCTTCCTAGAGCTGGAGCTATGTGTCGGGATGTTGAGATGGGTGCTTACCGAAGTAGTAACCGGCGCCACCAAGGGCAGCCAGAACGACACCACCGAGGATCTAAATTGAACAATGTTAGTGACAGCTCTACAAACCACAAAGTCTAGCCTCCAAAGCGCATCAAAAAACCACAAGTAAACCAATGCGCCATCGGCGACCAAACCAACACGCTCCCGACAATCCTCCACTCCGGACATACCATAACCTCAGGGTTCTTCTTGGACTCCTTCTTCAACTCGGCCTTGCTGGCGTCGGTGAAGCGACGAGCCGAGGTAGTGAAAAGACGACGGGCAGCAAAAGACATGATGGCGGTATGTGAATATTCTTTCTTAATCGATTCAAATCGGGAACATCCAAAGTCACAATTCGTCGCCGCCATGCTCCAGACATGGCATGGTCATGACAATCCGGGTTACAACCCTAGCGGTAAAATTACAAGCAACGCTCTGATTGGTTGACGGCCCACAACCTAGAATTCTGGGCAGCGAAGCTCTAGGGTTGGGGTATGTGTGAGACATGACTTCGGGTGGGCAGGTGTGTGGATGCACGAGGAAGTCGCTCGAGGAGTCGATTTAATGGGTGGCGTAATGGCATCGCATCCGTCAATGCAGAGTTGAATCAAGCAATCGAGATTTGGCTGGACTGCCGGAAGATTTTATCCGATGGTTGAAGGTGGATGACAGGTATAAGCGTATCGTAGCAGTGACCATCGCTACTAATTACGATCTCTTTTTCGACCCCTGGGATATCCCGAGGAGGACGTTATATCGGGTTATCCGTGTCTGTGGAGAAGCTGGAATTTGGTTTCCTCCTGCTTATGGAGATATATGCACATATAGTAAATACGTGCATTCTCCTTGCAGCTGTCACGTCTTTCTTCATCCTCATTCTTCCGTTTGTTCCGGTCGCGACGATATATGCATTCATAGTTAGAGATCGTCGTCGGATATTAGTCGCATGCCCCCTGAGCGCGCTCAAGTCCTTCCTTCGTTTCAGTCTTGTTATTTTTAATTGATTTGCGGTGTGCATACATTCATACAACGAGATTGTATGTATGAATCGCGATTGTTAATTTTCTTTATACCCAAATTTGATTCTATTCTTTACAGCCGTCTTTATTATCACGACTTTTAATAATCTACAATGTCCGGAACATCTCCAGATCCGGTCCCCGACGTGACTCTTCAAACACCTCCAGGTCCACCGAGCGTAATATCCTCCCGCATGACGGACGTCAACTCCGAAGACTCACAACATCCATCCCGAACGGGCTCGCCAGCTCCGTCACACCCCCGAAGCACGACCGTACCCGGCACGCCGACCCAGACACAAACGCCCAAACGACGCAGTCTTCTCGCCTCCGAACGCCCTGAGACTGCCCGCACCGGTACCTCCAGTCGCGGGTGGTCTGCTGCGACCCCGTTACGGAAACAACACTTGCAACATACGATACAATCCGGGACACCACATAGAGGAAGTGTTAGTGGAGCAAGCACACGGACAAATGTGACAGGCTTGAGTCGGTCAGGAAGTAAGGGGCACAATTCGCGTAGCCATGTCCCGTCGGTAGCAAACCAGGCCTTTTTCCACCCGATCAGTTCTCAGAAGTTACAAGCTCAAAGGGCAAGCACCGCTGGTCGCCGGCCAAGTGAAACGCCGAGTATGCCTGGTAGTGGGTTCAATGTCGGTACTCCACCGGAGCATAGCGCGGCGGCTGCAGCTGCTAATTTCTCGGCTGGCTTGGCGAGAATGGGTGGTGGGGAAGAAGTTGAGGAACGGCCACCGCCATCTAGAGGGACGGCATGGACGGAACAGGAAACTTTGGATCGACTGACGGCGAATGCTAGTCCGACGGGGAATATGACACATGAGAGTTTCTCTGAAAGTATGAAGCCTTTACAAAGAAGGCGAGATAGAGAAGGAGAACTTAAGGTGGATACCTCAAGACAGTATAACCTGACCAAGACATCACAGGCTGTTCGAACACAGATTCTGTCTCCTCAACGAACACCCAAGTCTTTTAGGTCAAGTCTATTCATTCCCAACGCTGGACCGAACCGGGATACCACCGGCGCCGAGAAACTTTCTTCCGCGGCTCCTTCAGAAAGTCACGAGGATGACTTCAACATTAAGCATGCACCACAGTCAGACCGAGTGAAAAATGAAACCAAGGCGGAAGGAAAGGTTTATGAATATTTCGACGGGAATACGGTATTTTGCCTTGGAGGAAGAATGCAGAATACACATGCGAAACCGATTAATATTGCCACTGGTGTGCTCACAGCTTTACCGGTGGTTCTGTTTTTGATTTTCCCAGGGCCATGGCTTTGGAGGCATGTTAGTCCCGCGATTCCGGTTGTTTTTGGATACTTGGGATATATTTGCTTGTCTTCGTTTTTAAGGGCTTCTACTTCGGATCCAGGGGTGAGCTTTTCTTTTCCAAGTTCCAATGTCAGTGACATACTAACGAATATAGATTCTTCCTCGAAACCTCCACGCCTTCCCAGAACCAGATCCTTCAAATCCGTCTCATCAGCACGTAACCAACGACTGGGTCTTGATGAAATCTGTCGAAGCAAGCACTGAAGCCATGGAAGTTCCAGTAAAACACTGCCGCACCTGTAACATTTGGAGACCTCCTCGTGCCCATCACTGTCGACTATGTGATAACTGTGTTGAGGGCCATGACCATCACTGTGTCTGGTTGAATAATTGCGTTGGCCGGAGAAACTATCGGTTTTTCTTTGCCTATGTTGGGTCGGCTACGGTGTTGTCGGTGTTCATGGTTGGCGCGTGTATTGCACAGTTGGTCATGCACATGAACAATTTGAACATTAGTTTCGGAAAGGCTATTGGGGACTACCCGATGACATTAGCGTTGATTATTTATGGAGTCTTGGCAGGCATGTATCCCACGGCACTTATGGGGTACCACGTATTCTTGATGTCAAGAGGTGAGACTACGCGGGAGTACATCAACTCACACAAGTTCCCCAAGGCCGAGAGATATCGGGCTTTCACACAGGGACAGGCTTGGAGAAACTGGATGGTTGTTCTGTGTCGGCCACGGCCAGTACAGTTTTATCAGTTCAAGCAAAATTATCAACCAGGTGATCAAAGACTAGGAACTGTTCGACACACTGCGAAGAAGAGAGATAGTGTCGAGCTGCAGAATGTTCGTCCCGTAGGTGCAGGGGACTCTGGATTCCAAGGACCAACGGCTCTTCGGGCGGAGCAGAAAGGTGAAGAACGGTAGATTATTTTAATTCATTACATCTCATGCCCATCAATATTCATTCGTTGTTCTGTCCTGTCTAGTCTCATGTCGTTGAATGTAGAGTCCCTTAACCCTAACTCGTGAGTACACGTGAATTCACGACAATGGCATGCGACAGGGATTTGCATTTGGTTGCTGGGACGATTCATGTGGACTTTTCTTTTTTCTTAATCTTGCATTGATTGAGCTTAGCTCTAGTTGGTATCAGTGCATTTGAGCGAGCGAGGAGGATCTTGAAGTTTGAGACGTGATTACGAAGAGCGATTTTGGATCTCGTGTTTTTGTTTTGTTTTATATTCTTGCGACGACGACGACGATATTGACGACAAGATCGTGATTCACGGCTATACCTTACAAAATGGCTCCCCTTATCCTTCACAACGTGCCTGAAGATGAACTCTTCACAGGCGAAGATGGCATTCAACGTCCCTGGGCTATGGTCCCATCACAGTGAGTTTCTTTCCATTTCGCTAAATGCACCAAACCTAACCACGTCTCTCTCTCTCTCTCTCAGCACTGAAACCTCCCGAACGCGCCGCGCGGCGCCCGAAACCGGATCCTTCGGCAAATCTAACCGCCGCAGCCGCTCCCGCACCGGAACGCCGCGGCGAGAACGCGATAACCCCACGGTTGCCGTCGCGGACAAAATCTTTGGTGACTGGGTATCTTCACAGGCGTCTGCGCCCGTGACGCGTCGGCCATCGTCGCTCGCTAAGAGTTCGTCGGACGGGGAAGATGCGCCGGGGGTGGTGAGGAAGGTTCCTACCGAGATGATTCTTAGAGGGTATCGGAATGCCACGGCGCAGTATGCGGCTGTGGCGCATTTTGAAGAGCTTGCTGGGAGGATTTGTGAGGATTATCCACGGGTGGCGCCGATGGAACAGAGACGGTATCGGTCGGAGTTGGTCGATCCGGCTTTCACGCAGAGACAGGCTTTGACGCCTGCGGAGAGAAGTAAGGTTAATATGGCGGCTGGCGGTGAACATTGGGTGAAGGTTACTTTTGAGAGTGCTGAGGCTGCTGAGACGGCTAGACAGGCTAGTCCACAGGTTATTAACGGGTACATGGTATATGCGGAACACTGGAGGGGAGTTGCGCCGGCCAAAGACGAGGCTTGTCAAGATCTAAGTGGGTTCTTTGGATCTGGGTTGGCAAGAAGTAAAAGTATGAGTGCCAAGGGACCTAATGGTGGAAAATCTTCTAACCCGTTCATTCGGCGTACAAACTCAACCATTAACCCGCCTACACTTTCTCGGAGCGCCACAACAAACGACCTCATCGATCTCGACCCCCCATCTCCCACTTTCGAAGCCACAACCTCCCTCGACTCTATCAACGCTTCAACCCCTAGCTACCTTAACACGCGTCGTGGCTTCCCTACATCATCTACAACGGACATCATAAGCAGCCAACCAGACGGTGCCGACGGTGTCTTTTGTCGACGTATCCCAACGGCGCGGCGTGCGAAGATTCTTCCTGCTGATGAGGCACTATTGCCCCAGCGGAGTATGGCACAAAGAGTTGCGGCTGTTATCCCGATTTTGGGATGGTTTGGTGGAAGTGTTGTTGGGAGTGCAGTTCCAAGAGGGGAAACTGGGGAGTTTGATTGGGCGCGGGCTAGTTTATACTGGAAGATTGTATTTTTGTTGGACTTTTGGTTGAGATTGTTTGGTGGTGATATCGCGGGTGGTGTTAAGGAGGAGTAAGTTTGAAGTCAGTCAGTTGGGAAGGAATAGGCGTTTTTGGTTTGATTGGGTTTTGTCATTTATTAATAGATTTATTACTACCTATATGGTCTTGATCATTCATTCATTCATTCATCGTCATGTGCCCAAATGGAATGGTTACTTCCTTGGAGAAGTTCGGTGGTCCGGATACTTCGGGGTCGGGTAGATTCGGGAGGGGGCGTTGATGGGGAACTGACGGATTTGGGAGTTGCGTGAAGTTCTATTTCTTCTGGAGGAGTTGAGATTGGAATGGGGATTATGATTGTGGATTTTGGGGGGTTAGAGGGGACTGGAACTTTGGTGGGGTTAGGATGATCTTGGGGGACTTGGGTGGATGTTTCGTCGTCGTCGTTGTCGTTGTCTGCTTCTTCTTCCTCTTCTGTGTCCTCTGTTTGCTCTTCTTCTTCTTCATCTTCTTCTTCCTCTTCAATAACATCCGCCTCAACCTGTTCCTCCTCCTCTTCATTGTCATCATCGTCATCCTTACCTTCCTCAATATCATCCCCCAAAACTCCAACCAAAGCCAAACCCTTTCCATATCCAGGAACACTAACCTCAACACATTCACCAAAGACATCTTCTCCTCTTCCCAAAACCCCATCTAACCCTTCTCCTTCCTCCCCTTTCCGGCCAAGTCTTTCAAAGATTCCAACTTCCGCTCGAACAACGCTACAAGCTGCCTGGACAATCCCGCCTAGAGCGGTACGACTCTCTTCGAGAACTCGTTCGCCGTGGTTGGCGTGAAGGGCTGTTAGCCCGTCAATACGGGTTGTCAGTTCGACGAGGTGGGCTCGGATCTCGGTGTAATCTCTCTGTTTCCCCCTTCGTAGTCTTGCTCCGTCTTTCTCTAGCTTGTGGATCTCCTTGGTGTGGGCTTTCACATCGGCTTGGTACCCTGCTCGTTCTTTACTCAAGGCGTCATTCCAACTATCCAACGATGTCAAAAGCGGCACTTCAAACGTCCGATAGATGGTCTCCGAGAGAATTCCCTGGTGATTTGCAATTAACTGATGATACCCCGCCACACTCAACAACGTAGACGCCGTCTCTTCTTCATCTCTAGGCGCCCCTGCCTCTTTCAATCTTGCGCAATCTTCCAAGGCCGCACCAAAGGTGGATGCTGCGAGGGAAAGTGTAGATAGCGCCTGACGATAGGCTTTCGCGGTGCTTAGTAACGATTGATATGCTTCTTGGCTTTGCGAGAGATCTCCGGGAGTTAAATGGAACGGTGTCTGTGGCGGAGGCGGCGGAGGAGGAGGAAGAGCCATGGTTTGTGTTGATCGGAGAGACTGCGGACGGGCTATTGACGCATAGGAATATGTTGGTGATGGCGGTAGTGGCGTGGAAGTAGATTGTGGTGACATTTTGGTAGTTTCTTGTATAGATAAAGAAGCCTGACGGACCGGACAATTTAGGCGCGTTGTGATTAAGGCTGTTTGCAAATGATGGTATTATCGCGCAATGAGGGGACAAGTGCAGGATTCTTTTCTACCCAGTCAGTCCAGTCAGTTCAGTCAGCCCAAACCACAGACTAATTGGGTATGGCTGGCTGGGGTTGCTGATTAGATTGGGTTAAATATGTGGTATAACATGAACTATGCGCCAAATCACGAGGCCTAATTCGAGGTTATACGTGGGAATATTTACAGTTGTATGTACACTTGTATGTGTTTTTGGTATTGATAAGACATTGAGGTTGAATATCTGATTCTTGCGACAGGTGTGACAAGCGCGAAAAGGAAGTGTAGAACGGAATTGGAGTGGTCTAGTAACCCTAGCTATCGGTACCATCTCACAGAAGACCCATCATCACCAAGTTGATAAAGACCCGGAAGACTTCAACTACATCCTCCTCGCCATCTGAGTAGCTCTCTAAACTCTGTCTGTTCTCCGTACTAGACCAGAAATAACCTAACTACTGAAGTAATATCTCGTGTGTATCCGTTCGTATACCAATGTGTCTTGGCTGTTTGCGGGTAATGATGAGTCTCTTATCAGCAATGTCCAAGACCACCTCGGTGTCAGCCTTCAAAGTCCATTATAACAGCTGCTAACAGTCATACCAAGTCTTACTCATGCACTAACTATCAACACATGAGGTATCCAAGTCGAAATCAACTCCATCCAATCTTAACTACCCTTCATAACTTGATCGTTCAAATCAAGCCACCAAAACGACTGCCCCATACAAAGGTCCTCAAACCCCTCAACGGACTTCACAATCACCCCGCAAAACCCATTTACCCATAAACCAAACCCCCAAACCTCAGAACCGGACAAACCTCTCCCCGAGTCGTCCCAAAACTCCCCCCCAAAAAAACTAATAGTTCGGTACATCTACCGAATCCTGCCGGGGCTCCATTACCAAATTAGGACAATCCACCTGAGACGGAATTCAAAATAGGAATTTTGACAAATGGAGTAGTTTCCGAGAGACATGGAACGGGTTTGTGCTTTCCTGGGTATCTACGTATGGACATGTGTATATAAAGAACCAATGTTTCACTTGAAGCTTGGGTCAGGACCGAGAAAGCAACCTTTCTTTCTCTTCTTTATTATACCTATCATCATCATACAAAATGGCCACCTTAGTCGCTAAGAATCCGCAGGCTGTCCTGACAATCCGCCAACTATCACCCAACATCCACACGGTCTCGCTCCCCTTCCTCCGTTTCTCCCGCATCCCCATCGGCGCCCGCTGTACCATTGCCCGCTTAACAAACAATACACTTGCCGTCTTCTCCCCGGTTAGTCTAACGCCGCAAGTGCGTTCTCTTCTCGAAACTCTCTCTGCGCCCGTCGCATACCTCGTTGCCCCGGACATTGAACATCATCTATTCCTAACAGAATGGGCAACTGAGTTTCCCGAGGCCGAGTTAATTGGGCCTCACGGCTTAGAAGAGAAGAGAGCGAAACAGGCCTTGACGCCGAGAGATGGCCCGCAAATCACCGATATCAAATTCGCACATACATTTACCCCCGATAACCATCGCAATCTTAAGATTTCCGCTGCCTTTGATGATACCTTTCACACGGCCTATCTTCCAACCCACAGTAACCGGGAAATCGCCCTTTTCCATAAAGCCGATAAGACCCTCATTCAAGCCGATATAGTCTTCAATTTACCCGCTGAAGAACAATACTGTAAATGTCCTGAAGAGCTAGCGAAGCACAATGGCATTTTGACAAAGATATTCTTGGCTATCGCCCACATGGACCCCACAAGACCCTTTTGGCCACGCTTCTTACAGTATTATGTCTTTGGAGCGGCAGATCGTAAACAGTACGGTGAATCAGTTAAGCGCATTGCTTCTTGGGATTTCGATACTATGGTTCCTTGTCATGGAGATGTCATTCAAGGTGGAGCCAAGGAGCGCTTCTGTGACGTCATGAAGTGGTTTTTAGACGACAAGAGCAAGGATACTTAGACGTCACACATACATATAGTTAACAGACAGCCATTATAACAAACATCATTTGCCATTAACAAATACAATATCTAAACTGAACTTCTCCATCTTTGTGCAAAATACCACACATGATATTTCGTCTCCATCATTAAAAAGAAATAACCTAAAAAGTCTAAAAAAAAGAAGAAGAGTGAAAACTCACAAAAAGGCACCAGACAGATCCCGAACACTAACCACCTTTCTCACAACATTTCTCTGTTCCCGTCTCCTGTTTTCCAAAAACGACTCCGCCATACGCCTTCCGGGCGAAATCCGTTCACAACCGCGCCGCTGCTTATCCTTGTCAGCCATACCACTCAAAGGACTGCTATCAGTACGACCCCCAAAGTGAGCAAAACTGTGGCTATGCGAGAGTCCACGACCCCCTTGAATTCCACGCCCAAAGAAGGGACTAGCCGTCTTGTCCTTCCCAGCTTGTTGGTTTTGAACATCCCCTTTATCAAGATACTCCGAGAGAACCTCCATTGTTCCTGGACGAGGACTTGAAAAAGGAACTTGCGTGGGTATTGCTTGTGTATCCATCCCAACCTCAGCCTCAACTTCAGGCTTGGACTCAACCTGGGGCTCAACCTCGGCCTTAACCTCGGCCTCTTCAACATCCATCGCAGGAGCATCTGTATGTGCGTCTTCAATAACCCCGCTTACAGACACAACGTCGCACAAATATCCCACTTCACCTTCCTCAGTCTTCAAACTCCGTTCATCCAAATCTGACGTGAAATCATCTCCAAACCCGGCTGCCTCCCGAACATGACCCGGTCCAACCTGCGGTTTCGGCTTCATCACCATCTTGCCCCGTCCAGTCGTCGAAGTTGAAGGAAACCGTTGAGACTCTGTATCACTGATTCCGCACGCCCACGGCTTAGAGCGGATCGACTCTGGTATGTGATTCCACTCTGCAGAACTTGATCCACTCTGATTCCGATGTCCACTGACCATCTCATACTCTGTTGTCTCAACCGTCACGACAGGATTGACAATCTCTCCATGCAGAGAAGACTGCGAGTTCTAATGCTGTTCAATCTCACTGTGATGGTTTGTATACTCGCCAGAGTAGATACTACTGCTCATATCATCGTCCAGATAACTTTGATGTCTCCATATTGTCGTCCCCCCACTACCACGAACATGGCCATCATCACTATCAGTGACACGAGACTCAGTATTGCTACTTTCTGCCATCAGACGCCGGACTTCGTTGCGAAAGGTAGGACTGACACGAAAAAATGCACTCTGGGCACTGTAACCGCCGCTTTGAGGACTAGGATGTTGAAACTCTGGACGATTATCAACAACACGGACAGTGTGCGTCGATGTAGCTAGCTCGCTGTCTTGATCATGGAACTCATACCGCTGTCCTGAAACCTGACGAGGTGGCGTGTTTGGGCTCACCACAGTCGAATTAGTCGCCGTGGTCCCTCGAGTCAACCTGCTATGATTCGAACTATCCCCCGAAACTTGTCTGTCGCTGGGAAGTCCCTGATACGGGAGACTATCACTTGCCGAATGCCCAGTCTGGTACGATGAGCCTCCTTCAACTGTCGAGTCAGACTTATCAGTTCTATCCTCAGAGGGGGGAAGCTGAACTTTGGCTGCATCCTTCTGGCTCTGTTTCTTCATCAAAGGAGCAAGTGCCTTCTTTCTAAGACGTAACATGCCCATCATCTTCTTACGAGCTGACATGCGACCAGAACTCAGTCTTTCTCTAGCAGGACTATCGGTTTTGTTCTTGCGCTTCGTCTTATTATCCGGCTGCAAGGCGCTATTGCTTGGCGTACGGGCAGACCGGCGCATCGTGTAAGGCCGGGCAACAACTAGGGAACCATTCTCATCGGGAAACAAAGGCTGAACAACAGCAGAAGGTCGACGTAAAAAGGAAGCACGGTCTGGACCACGGCGGACAACAGGAGGGGCCCGGTCAATAAAAGACATAGACTTGGCTCCACGAAGAACCCGTGGGGCGGCAGGGCTAGTATTGAACTCAATTCTCTCCGGCGATTGAATCTTCTCGGCAAGTGGAGTGCTCTTGGTCTGGCCCAAATCAGCCATAGAATATTTCTTTTGTAGGTAATTCCCAATCCGTTGGCTCGGAACTCTCAGTGACGACATCAGTCGTGATTTGACCCCAGAACCATGATCATCCTCGTTCGACGACGCAGAGTTAGATGTCCAGCGAGAAGGACCCGGCGTCACAGCTGATCGGGATTGAACGAGAGCCTGAGGACTATCAGATTCACTACCATACATGGGATGCTTCCTGAGATATTCCGAAAGACTGGACTGGGGCTTCTTTGGTGCCGAAAGCCGAGGACGATCGGTGCTCATGTTCCGCAGGTAGTTCGAAGAATGATAGCTCCGACGTAAAGAAGCAGCGGCAGCAGAATTGGCATCACGAAAGGCCGAATGCGGGTCCATAGTCAAGTAGCTATGTTCTTGCTGAGGCTCAGGTCGAGTCGGAGAAGGCGTACGGGCAGCTGTATAGGCAGAGCGAATGGGAGACCGAGGAGGCGAGGCGATGACCTGACTTCCGGAAGCTGTAGAGCTGCGGTGACTAGTTGACAAAGCTGTATGATAGTCCGAGTGAGAGGCTTCTCCACGAGAGCCATAGCCCGAAAACGTATGCGAGGGCTTCATCTTGTTGTCGGCCAATGTATATCCACAAAACTCCTCACTTTCTTCACTGCACAACGACTCGTCCTCGGAAAAACAATCAAGGAATACGTCGGGCTCATAGCTACCGACAAAGTCCTCTCCGAACCACGAGTCACTATCACTCTCGGAAGATTCTTCCGCGGGCAAAAGGCCGGGTGTCTGTAAATCAACGGGAACGTCCAAATCACAAGAGAACTCGGACGGGAGCCAGCTCGAAATACTCCCAGATTCAGTGCTGTTCAGGAGAGAGAGGATAATAGGAATTTGCTCAACAAGGTCGTCTGTAGGGTACTGATCAAATGCTGATTCTTGGTTGGATTGTAAAGTTATGGGGTTTCTAATAAGACGAGGAAGACTCTGCGAGGTGGGCGAAGAAGAAAATGGCGCCGGAAGTGGGAGCCAAGAAAGCTCATCAATATCTGATGACAACATGGTAGAAGGTAGTCGTACAATAGGAAGTGACAATGTTTGTTTTGATCTTTTACTGGAAGGTGAAGCTGTTGTTGTTGTTGTTGTGGTGGTGGTGGTTGTTGATATGTAGTCTGGTGATCCGTCGGTGGCAAGTTCCCAAGATCTAGTGCTTTCCCTGCTTGGTTGGTGTAACTGACGATGTAGATGCCACGATCTCGACTCGATCGATTTGACTAGGGAACAAAATAGATAGAGTGACCAGGGAATGAATAAGTATAGTCGGTCTATCAAACGAAGAGCCGCTTGGAGATGCGCTGGATAACTCTGATATCTAAAATCTTCACTTTCCGTCCTCGCAACATGCAGTAGCAAGGAGAACAATATTAAAGGGTACAAGTTTTCACACCTGCAGCTGAGACCCAGAATCCACCATACATCATCCGACCACATCGGTCCGTCCATACTCAGGCACACATTGCAACTCAACCCAACCTGGAGAATCCATCCCAGCCCCGTCACGGCTCCTGCAGCCCAAGACCATCAACTCCGGCCGTGAGAGGCTACTTTGAGACAGATGCCCCACCTTTTCATGTAAGTTGCATTTCTAGAGCAGGGGCCAAGCTTCGTGTACTGGGTGGTTGGGTGGGTTAAAGAATTAACATGGCGGGTGGTAAGTCATGATAGTTTGTGAGTGGAATCACTTTGATTGGATATTATGACACACGTCGAGAATGTCTGGTGAGTTGGCTTGGTAATGATCCTTTGCTCATAGCCACATCAGACCGATCTACCATGTATGTATGTAAGCCAAGCCTCAGTTTACTGTCCATTCACTATCATCTGCTATCACCACGTCATGCGCCATCGGTCTTCCAGCTGCCAACCAACTATGGACGATACATACATACTCGAGTTTTATATCTATCGGTAACGTTGGCCATCTGCCCAACTTATCAGCCCCATAATCTTGCATATATCGCTGCAAGGACAACAAATATAGGTGGCTAACTTGGACAACCCGACTGGGGTGTCGGGGTGTTAATATTTTTACCTACACCGCTTGTTGTTTCTATATACCCTAATAATGTCCAACCCTATATGTTGGTCAACTGTAGGGTTTGGTGGTGATGAGGCCTCGGAGTTGGAGACAACTAATGTCTGTTGACATGGATTTGATGTTTCTTTACCAAAACATTTATGTATCTATATATGTATGTATGTACATACATAAATCGATACATATCAATACACTCAAACAAGTTCATAATAGAATAGAGCAAATCTGTTCTCGCATCTTAAATACTATGACGTCCAATATCAGCCCAATCATAACAGTAGCACCATCACTTATCAAAAGTGGATCCATCGTTGACGTCATCACCCCCAACAATGTCATCACCACTAGACTACACTTGACAATAAACGCGTTTTCTTACTCCAAGAGCCTTGGAGACTTGGGTAAGGGGCATAAAGACAAAGACAAATACCAACGCCGCCCTGCCTCTCTCGTCTTCCCAGCTCGCCCTGATGTAGATCAGTTGAATGCAGGGCGAGAAAAATTCAGGTACCAACACACATATACACGGCAAAGACAAAGGGGTATTGCACACAAACCAGAACATTTCCGAACTGAGGATTATGGCCGTGTTGTAAGTCAATGCAGAAATATTTGCGATGAGTCTTGTTGTTTCCGAACTTAGTATGTATGCATGATACGAAAGGAGACAGCCCACTTGCCTTCAAAGATATATAACATGTGAGCTTTCCAACCATCGAGGCATTTCAAATACACTAGTTCATCCTACACGGAGCCGCCCTTGTATCCATATCAACTCAAACCACGAGCCAGCCATTGTAACCTTGTTCGTAGCCATTCATATTTGTCTTTCACATGGGCCTCGACAAGACATCCGCGTGACACTTGTCTACGAATTGTTGGCTTAGGCAGATATCCAGGGGTTCAATCCAGAGGTAGAATGAGGCGCGTTCTACATACAGTGCATATTGCTCTGTACATACAACATGAATCTATGAAATAAACTGCACACATGTAATCCAAAGTTTGACAAGAAGTCGTCGCTACAATACACCAATGCAAAAAAGCCGTCGGCGGTGGTTAACCACCACATGTCGTGCTCATGAAGACATGTCGTTATAGGTGGGTCCAGTTCCGTAGTTGGCGATTATCGGGCCCTGGTTAATGTTCCTGTTGCTCGGCATATAGTCGTGTGTGTTCTATGTATGTACAATTGGCGACGCGCACGCACGCATGCACAGAACACAGGCGCCATTGACCGACTGAATGTCGGACGAGTACCACCATAACATGTGTGGCTGATTGTGATAAGACATATCCAAAAGTCTCTAGTATGTCCTCGCCTCATTCGTTCGCTGTTCGTTTGATCATGGCCTCGTTAACATGAACACAACTAGTAAGTCAACGGTCTTCCAACTAAACTGCCAAGGACGTTATGACTCCCTCCTCCCTCCCTCCAACCTCCTTCTTCACCATAATGTCTGCGGTTCTTTAGGGCCTTAACCAAATTCAACAATCAACGCCCTGTAATCACGAATATCACGCTTCTTATCTCAATTTCCGGGACATCTATACACATCTAGGCCTGTGCCAAATGAGGAAGGAACCCTGTGTGCGAGATAAAGAGGCAAGTGTAGATTGTCGTCGCAAACAAGCTCACATGATTCGACAGGGGTACTTGCGCTATCGCCTGGTATTTTGGTGTTGGGGCGATGCTGATTGTTGTGATAAGGATACAATGTCTATGGGAAAGGGGTTGATTAGATAGATGGTTGGTTATAAAGGGAGACGAAGTTGAATTACAGCCCGTATGCGCTTGGAGTCAGAGTCACCAAGATCACGTGCAATTTGGAGATTCAACGAAGGTGTGCAAGTGCCTACATCAAAACTTGCACCGCGTCTGGTGTCCACAGGTGTGACGCATTAGGTGCACGAGCAGCGTCATCACCACCCAATATCAAGGAAGGACTCCATTATATTTCACCCTCACCAAGTAGTCACCGTCACTGTATCAAAATAGGAAAACAGCTACCCTTGCTCATCCGTTTATCCATCGGCTGCGCATACTACGAAGCCAGACGAAGGAGTAGCTTACAAACGTGCATGAAAGCCAACTACAAAGGCCCGTAATCGCATGGCTGCCTACAGTCCCGCCCGCCAGCAGTCAACAGCCCCGTGAAACGAAGAGCTTCATCCGACAAAGGAAGAATGTGGCAAGACAGGTAATGACATTACATGTTCCGGTTGCGTACTGCTTCTGTTGTAGTTTCCCTCCCTTAGAGTGAGCGCGTTTCGTGCGCCATCCGGGTACATTTTGAGATTGGGTTATTAGTCTGAAAACACCCGTGACGCTTATCACCTGAATTGGTTTCGTCTGTCAGTGTGTTCAAAGCGAAGATTGATGGCTGCGCATTGTTTCTCCGATTATCGCTGGAGACCTCCAAGCCTACATGTGGCAATGGCAATACGGCAACAAACAAGAAACATCCGTCGTGATACCACAATGCATACTGCGAGTCCGCCTTCATTGTTAATGTAGACAGAACCCCCAAAACATCAGCCTCACCCTTCATCATTGTCATGCAGTACCTGCCTTTCCAAGTACCGCTTGCCTTCGGATTCCCCCATTGTTAGCAAGTTGGTTGGTTGGTAGTTCCCCGCGTCGATAGAAGGGCTAGTAGGCCCAAACAGGTGTCCCTGTCCCCTGCGCTTTACATGATGGCGATTAGATTGACACAGGGCAAGTTACTGGGTTGGGGCTAATGTGATGGGTTTGGTCCCCGGATTTAGAAGACGGTGATCAATTCTATGAATTCTGGGGGCCGCGGGACATTGCATTGGCATCCATGTTGGTGTCCGCCAGGCTACAGACAGATAGGACCTTGGCTTCAGACCACGCTCATTTTGCCCATCCGTAGATCTCACAAAGGGCCTAGAAACCCCATACAGTCATAGTCCCAAGTCTTCTTCACTTCCCCGCGCGATAGCTTATCACCGCCGTAACCCGTTGTATCGGGCGCTTTAGGGGCCTGTCCACCTCAGTCGCACACTAGCGCCCTCCAAGACGTCATGGGAGCCACTAATGGCAATGCAACCCCACTGAACAGGACGGTCACTTTGGCCCTTTTGGGCGTCGTGTTCCTGCGCCAGTTGAACCAGTGACCTAGACCCTGGTCTCAGGTGAGGAGTTGCTCGCGTTCCTTCCCATTGCGGTCGCCTCTTGCCAGTTTCCGGGGCGCTCAGTGGTGCCTTGTTTCGGGTGTTTAAGAGCGCGGCTTTCGTCGATTTATTTCCCTCTCTTCCTGTCTTCTTCTTCTTTCAACCCGCTTGTCCATCAACCTGCTATAACCACCCATTATCGTCTCCAACCTTGTGTTTTGTTATTACTTGATTGCCTGGACGCACTCATATCTACCATTTAATCCGCTTAGCTTAGTCTGAGCCTGTGTCTATTGTCTCTGGAAGACACACTTTAGTTACCTACTCCTCAACACCCATATTACCACAAACATAATGGTTCGCCTTAACCTTTCGGTCGTTCTGGCCCTCGCTGCTGCCACCCAGGCTGCCCCTTCCCCCTTCACTGCCGGCACCATTCACGGCGATGCTGCGCCCGTTCTGTCTTCGGTTCACGCTGAGACTGTTCCCGACTCGTACATCATCAAGTTCAAGAAGCACGTGAACGACCACGCTGCTGCCACCCACCACGACTGGGTCCAGTCTGTGCACGATGAGAGCGAGCAGAAGCGTATGGAGCTCCGCCGTCGTGGCACTGAGGCTACCATCCTCTCTGGTCTCAAGCACACCTTCAAGATCGGCGAGTCCTTCCAGGGCTACGCTGGTCAGTTTGACGAGGAGCTGATTGAGCAGCTTCGCAGACACCCTGACGTAAGTACTTTTCGTGTTTTTGCCGTTTATCGGAGGTTTTACCGCAACTTGCCACGCGAAACATCTCGGTTTTTACCACCGTTTCTCGCTACGAGTTTCGGAGGTGCGCACTGAGCGCATTGCAATCTCCGATGACGTAGCTCGTACCGCCGACATCCGCTAACCGTTTTTCGCTCTTATAGGTTGAGTACATTGAGAAGGACACTATTGTCCACACCATGGAGCCCGTCGCTGCCCAGGATACCTGCACTGGCGAGACCGAGAAGAACTCTCCTTGGGGTCTGGCTCGTATCTCTCACCGTGACGCTCTGTCGTTCGGTACCTTCAACAAGTACCTGTATGCTGGTGACGGTGGTGAGGGCGTTGATGTCTATGTTATTGACACTGGCACCAACGTCGATCACGTTGATTTCGAGGGCCGCGCTCACTGGGGTAAGACCATTCCCTACGGTGACGCTGATGTCGATGGCAACGGTCACGGTACTCACTGCTCTGGTACTGTTGCTGGTAAGAAGTACGGTGTCGCCAAGAAGGCCAATGTCTACGCCGTCAAGGTTCTCCGTTCCAACGGCTCGGGTACCATGTCGGACGTCGTCAAGGGTGTCGAGTGGGCTGCCAACGCTCACTTGCAGGCCGTCAAGGATGCCAAGGCTGGCAAGCGCAAGGGCTTCAAGGGCTCGACTGCCAACATGTCTCTTGGTGGTGGCAAAACCACTGCTCTTGACCAGGTCGTTAACGCTGCTGTCGATGCTGGTGTCCACTTTGCCGTTGCCGCCGGTAACGACAACGCTGATGCTTGCAACTACTCCCCGGCTGCTGCCTCCAACGCCGTCACTGTCGGTGCCTCTGCTCTAGATGATAGCCGTGCTTACTTCTCCAACTGGGGTAAGTGCACTGACATCTTCGCTCCCGGTCTGAGCATCCAGTCCACCTGGATTGGTTCCAAGCACGCCGTCAACACCATCTCTGGTACTTCGATGGCCTCTCCTCACATTGCTGGTCTTCTTGCCTACTACCTGTCTCTGCAGCCTGCTGCTGATTCCGAGTACGCTGTCGCCACCATCACCCCCGCGGAGATGAAGAAGAACCTCATCAGCATCGGTACTCTGGACGCCCTGTCCGACCTTCCTACCGATACCCCCAACGTTCTCGCCTGGAACGGTGGTGGTTGCTCCAACTACTCGTCCATTGTTGAGGCTGGCTCTTACACTGTCAAGGCCAAGGACTCCAAGAACGCCTACTCCGTCGAGGATCTCGAGAAGGCCATTGAGGCCGACCTCAACGTCCTTTCCGGCAAGGTGGTCAAGGGTGCCGAGTCTCTCACTGACAAGGTTCACAAGCTCACTGACAGAATCCACGACATTGTTGATGCTGAGATCAAGGACTTTGTCGAGTCTCTGTAAGTTGAGTAGCTTGAGCTCTGTGTGACTTGTGTAGCGCAGTCTAGCGTGAGCGAGCGTCTTTTAGGTTATTGTTTCTTTTATGGTTTATTGGTTTTATTTTGCACTTGGATGTTGGTTTCTTGGGACACAGTCACACTTGGCAATAGGTTGGGGATATAGCTTTTGGTTGATTCTTCGCCTAGGGCTATTGTCTTTTGTTTTTCTGTTTATTGATTTATACATTGGTCGAGGGATTGTCTTCGGTCGATAAATATTATACTTATTGATGTATTCTTAACTTGTGTCTTTCTATGTACATACGTGACTGGCGAAGTGAATATGCTGTGTTGCCGGGATATCGTTTACTGTGTTTGAAGTTGGGCTTGTAAATGCATTATGGTAGTAGGTCGTGGTACATATTTGCTTGCTTCATTGTGATGCAGATACCATGCAGGAGCCGATGCTGAAGAATATAGGGTTAAGCAATGACAGCTCGCTATATCTGCTTTGATACCGTGATTGATAAGACTATGTGGCTTTTGGGTTTGATGACATTGATGGACATATCGCCGTTAGAAAACAAAGTCCAAAAACCAGGAATTTACTAGGTAAGATTCTGGTATGTATTTTTCTGTATATTCTGTATTCTTTGTCGATAATGCGGTGTGCAGACTGCCCCTCAACCCCGCCAAACATGGTAGGCCCCGCAGTTACCAGCTTCCAGCTCGGTCCCACTGTGGTATCAAAGGGAAAGAGCGGGCATTATGCCTTGGGTACGCTCCCTAAGCATGCAGGTTGATCTGGATGCGGCTAAGCTAAGGCATGACGAGCGTTGTACACAAAAGAGAATCATATACAGAAGATTGTTTCTTAAAGTTTAGAAAGAAAGTCCGAGTTGCTGAAAAACCTGATAGAGGGTTGTCTTTTTTTATTGGGTGTGCACACAGACACAGATATATACGCTCGAATTGAGCCCCGCATTTGCAGACGACGGCGTATCCTTGGTGAGCGTTGGCTGACTGCGTTTATCTTATCCGGTAGAAGCAAACTTGACAGACGACACACGGCGACACGGTGCTACAATCTTTGGATCGGGAGAATAAGAATACGGCATTATACGACTGCCGAAGCACGACAATATAAAAGATACGACGAAGAAGAACCTGACGATATTAAGCATCTACCCATCTGAGCCCGACTACATACATTAGGCACGACACACGAATACATCTTCCTCCATATACACACACACAGCAACCATGCTTTCGGTATCTAAAACACCGCGACGTTACCGTAGCGTAACAACTACATCTTTACCTCCGTCTTTATCTAACGATATCCTCGCCACGCTTCTTGCCGCTCTCACAGCCTGTTCTACGCCAATCCCGCCGAATCCTTTCCCGCCCCTCGCCGACCTATGTACAACGCTTCGGAAACTCTCCGAGTATCTCGGGTCGCGGCCGGCGCCGAATTCCATGCAAGATGACTTTCGGCATCAGGGTGGATTCTTGGCGCTGTTGGCTGTGCTGAGAGGGTTCGGAGGCTTCTATGACCCGAGGGTTAGAAAAGAGGCAGAGATAGAGGAGTTGTGGGATTTCTTGGGGGAGTGGTTGGCAGTTCTGAAGACAGTTATGGCGGAACATTCGGGGAATCGGAGGTTCTTTAAGAGGAAGGTTGATGCTGGCGGGTGGGAAACCTTGGAACAGAGTTTGGCTGGGATGGGCTTTGGTGGTGATTATGAAGATGTAGAGGGAGACGAAAAACATGACATTCGTGAACGGGATTTGAGATATCGGTATCGACTGTTTGGGAAGTTATTGGGGTTCGCATTGGAGGATCCTGAGGTTGAGAAATTGTTCGTCTTGGTTGGAAAAGGAGGTGTTGAGACGATTGAAGAAACCACCGAGGTTACAAAAGATGATGGCATCAATGAAAACGAAACGAAAGATGTCGAAGAATCACATACAAAAACACCACCAAACTTCCTCGACATCCATACTTTAACCACTCAAGTCCGCAAAACAATAACAGCCAAATCTAACCTCGCCAACCCCGACATTCTCCGCACTGTAGTCGATTTCTGGAAAGCCATACCTCGTCATGTTCCCACGCCATCCCCACGGCCATCGCTTGAAGGCCGTAACTCTCCCAGTGAGCCCGTAAATCTTTGCTCATGGCTTGTCCTTCGAGTCCTCGCTAGCGCCGTTTCTGTTTCCATGAATAATCTTTCGGCTCTTCACTCTACTGGAGCTCTATCTGACTTCCTTCTTACCTGTTTTGGACCAAAGGGTACTGCACTATCACAGGAGGAACGTACCTTGTTGATGAACTTGTGCAAGATGCTTATGTATCTTGGTATCCCATCACCGGCAGACACTCAGTTTCTTCTTACTTCATGTGCGCCAGATGCGCTGGCTTTTTGCTTGGAGATGGCTTCACAATATGTTGGGCCTGCATTTTTTCAGTTTGATCTCTCATTGAATGGTTATAGCGCAGTTGAATTACCGGCGTTGGGAAGACCATTCCCGCCGCTCAGTAGCCCTGGTTACACATTTACAGCATGGTTACGGATCGACAGGTTCGATCCAAATGCGCATACAACTGTGTTTGGAGTATTTGACCAGTCGCAGACCTGTTTCTTGATGTTATACCTCGAGAAGAATACGCGCAACTTCATCCTTCAGACTAGCGTCACTTCCAACAGACCCAGTGTACGATTCAAGTCAGTGGCGTTTGAGGAGAAAACTTGGTACCACATTGCTCTCGTTCACCGCCGACCACGGATGATGACCTTGGGATCCAAGGCATCATTGTACGTCAACGGTGAGTTTGTAGAGCAGGTTAAGTGTGGATATCCACAACAACCGCCGCCCATGACAGTGACAAATGAGGGTTTCTCGGCGCTTGGAGTCGCAAGTATAAGTGGAAAACCCATGCCCAAGGCTCCACCAGTTCCCGTTCAAGCATTCATTGGGACGCCGAAGAATCTGTCACCTAAAACGGGGCCAGGGCTGATGACGTCAAAATGGTCACTTGCCTCGGCACATCTGTTAGACGATGTACTCAGTGATGACTTCCTTGCCGTCCATTATGGTCTTGGAGCCCGGTATCAAGGAAACTTTCAAGACAGCCTTGGTGGCTTCCAAACGTATGAAGCTAGTGCAACTCTAGGCCTTCGTAATGAAATGTTGCATCCTGGTAAAGACGAGAATTCGGATATCTTGCTGGCAATTAGAGGGAAGGCTTCAAAGCTGCTACCTGAAAACAAAACTTTGCTTAGTATCCTACCTGCGGCGGTCTTCAGAGATGACGTTTCCTTCCGGGAAAGTCCCTTGTTCAACGCTTTACCAAGGCATGCGGCTATTGCTGTTGCGAATACGTTCCGAAGATCCGGTGCTTCGGCAATCGCCGTGAATGCGGCCGTTCCGTTCCTTCCAGACGCCTTTACCCGGCCAAACGGGGTTGCTATTCTATCCGGATCTCCGGTTGTCGCGGCGCCGTCCTACCTGGATGAGAATATGTGGAGACTTGCCGGGTTCACGCCATTGGCTTTGAAGCTACTTCATGGAGCGACAACTTCTGAGGATATGCTTAGAGTTGTTGAAATGATTTTCACTTGTATCCGGCATTCATGGCGGAATTCTGACGCCATGGAGAGGGATAATGGGTATGCTATCCTAGGTCTCTTGATCCGGGCGAAACTGGGCTTTGGTGGACCTTTGGGGACGGGTGATAGACTTCCTGTAAGAGTTCCTATGTCTCGAGAGGAACGTGATAATGTCACTCTGCGCTTGCTTAAACTAGTGCTTCAGTTTGTCGGATATAATCATGGACAGCCTATTGAGTCGTTCATCGTCAACCCGTTGGCGTATCGCATTTTGCTGATCGACGTGGATACGTGGAGACGAAGCTCGGTGGAAACGCAAGAATTGTATTATAAGCAATTCGTCACGTTTGCTGTGCAGAGCAAGTATCATGAATTCAACAGTCGGCGACTGGTGCGCATGCGTAAGTTTTCTTAAAGGTTATCACAAGGGTTTCAACTAACACTTCGTAGGTATTGTCAAGAGACTCCTCGAGGCTCTGAAGAATGAGAGTCTAGCTGAAGATGTCATTCTAGCATTCCGCGAGGCCTTTGAAGCTCTGGTTAAGTCTAACTTTAGCAGTGAAGTGCAACGTGCTCTCGCCCTGTTCATTACTTACATGTTCCGAACCCAAGCCTCTTCGCATGGCCGCGGCCACCGCTCTAGATCAGTGTCGGGCCGCTCCCTTTCAGCGATTTCTCTTTCTGGTATGAACGGTTCGGCTAACAGCCGAAGACCAGCACTCGAGGTTTCTTCGCCCGGTGGTAGTGATGGCCGGTTTAACGGACAGGTTCAAATGCTACCAAGACGACAGGTCGGAACACATATTCTGGGGTGGTTCTCAAATTTGCTTTGTGACAAGACTAGTTCGACGCCGATTCAAAAGTTTGCACGCACGGTTACGAACAAGTGGTTGCTATATCTCTTGACCGAAGACGACGCGGAGATTGTCGTTTATGGAGCTAAGATTTTGGCCCGGGTGTTGATTACACATGGAGCCACGTATACTACCAAGTTCGCTAACAAAACTGGTGGCTTCGTGGTCATGGCGAATCGACTACGTAGATGGTGGGACATCCCCACTATCTGGCCCATTTGCTTCAGCATCTTGTTTGGTACAGATGTTGCAGACATCGACTTTGAAAGAACGTTTGACTTTTTTAGTTTGATGGAGATTTTCCAGAAGCCGAAGATTGTCGTCCCGGATGTACTGCCGGTCATCATGGCTATGTTACAACAAGGCGTCAAACATGTCGTTAGTGCTCAAGAGCATCCTGAGAGTCCGGTCAAGGATGGACAGAGCACTCAGACTGAGGTTTTACCTGGGAGAAGACCAAGAGCGAGGTCTATGGAGTTGAGTCAAGCTTTGGGCGTTAATAGTGAGTTTGATGGAAGTATTTATTGAGGCATATTACTAACTATTATTCACAGAGGACGTTGATAAGGTTGCTATGCGAGTGGTGGTTATCCAAACTATCACGCGTTTCCTTGCAGACCTCCATGCTACATCTGCCGAATGGTGCGACTTTGCCTTGTCATCAGACTACTGTCGCCATCTTCTTTCCGCACTGTACCCCATAATCGTCTCCACTGACGCCGTTGCACCCGAGGTTGAACTCAACTCGGCAGGCTCCGCGTTGACATTTGAAGGCGGCGATGTTCTCATCCGTCCTGTTGGTAGCTCTGCAAGTTCCCCTGTTGTCCGCCGGGCTAGTCCCCACCGAGAACGTTCTGAGACGATGCCTTCTGGCAACGGCAGCCATCCCTCATTAGGCCCGAGACTCCGGAAAGCTTCTTCATTTGTCCTCTTGACATCTGATTCGATTCCTAACTCCGAGACGAGAATTCCGAGGATTAGCACCCAGGCCCCAACTAAGCCTAGTACGGCACGGTTGACGCCGGTGCTCCCTCAAGCTCCGCCCCGGAAATCCGAGGGACAGCAGACTAGTAGTGTTGTTCTTCAGGGCTTACTTGAGCTTGTCATTGCGGTGTTTTCAGATCAGATATTGGGAAGAAAGGAGTTCCCGGGTTTCAATTTGCAGGCCAAGATCCCCGCCGGTTTCCAGGAACATCAGGCTTACTTTGAGTCTTATATCTTGAGACACACGGTACAACATCTTTGTACCGAAATGCAGCTAAATTTGTCGGTTATGACAGAACCCAGAGTTCTCATGAATCTTGCCCGGTTCAACGTTCATATTGTTACGGATTCCATCTTTGCCGGGTGGTTCATGGGTGGAGCAGACGCCATGTTGGAGTTTACTGGGACTTGTCTTGAGCATCTCCAGCAGAAGAATGTTGCTTCTTTGAAGAGTGTCAGGCTTTGTTCACAGGCTGTGGCGACTATGCGCGGAACGTTCCTCAAGATGTTGCTCCTGCAGTTGTCTGAGATGGATGATGACTGTGAGGCGGCCGGGACTGAGGAAGAGCGTGCTGAGGCTGCTGCGAATGCACTGAAGACCATGGAGAGAGTCATGTACTGGCAGGCTGCGATTTTGCAAAGCAGTACCGGTGATGATGACTACATGAGACTATTATGGTATCAGCTGTATGTCAAACTTGTTGATGACCGGAGAGAGATCCGGTTGGCTGCAGCCACGATGATGAGAATCCTAATGGTTCAGAAGCCTGGAGATGCCACGGCCTTTATGCGACAAGACCGGGGGTATACTGGTAGTTCTGTTTCGTCTCCGGCTGCTGCGGCTGCGGCTGCGAAGACTGGAAAGGTGTTGGAGGATTTAGAGCTTATCACGGAAATGGATAATGAGTCGTTTTTGGAGTGGGTTGATTCGAACAGGGAACAGCTCGATATTTTGTTCTTTGGGTCCCAGAGTCGTCTTGCCAGGGCTTGGGAAGCGTTTGTTAGTGTGGAGAATGGTCGGACTGCGGAGTCTGCTAAGAACCGGTTGGCGAGAAGAAGGGAAACGCTGCGGCAGTGGCAGGCAGAGAAGGACGCGCGTGATATGGTCATGACGAGACAGACTGCTTCCAATAAGGCTTGGATGAAGTGCATCTACCATACTGAGCATACCAAGCATATGCGGTTGGTGCAGGACCGTACTGACGACGCTATCTTCCTGAACACGCAGTACGAGAAAATGGAAAGAGAATTGAGTCGGCCGGGCGGTTTGTGGGGTGATGAGGATACTACTGGTGGCAAGTGGATGTTGGATCGGACTGAAGGTCGAATGCGGATGCGACTGAGACTGTTGCCAGACTTGTCAGCAAAGAATAGCGCGGAGTACCAGCCTAAACGGCGCCATACGGATGCGTCTGCTTCGACTACACCTTCGACTACCTCTTCTTTGAAAGTCAATACCACTGCCACAGCTGCTGTTGGGCGGACCAGGACACGGGCTCGGGCTGTCTCGGATGCTAAGTCTGTTGAAAGCATCTCTATTGTCATGACTCCTAATGACGTTGACAGTGCGAGCGGTTATGTTGGTGTCGATGGGGAACCATTAGTGGCGGAGGACGATGACTTTGAACTTATCGACGACCCGCATGACCCGCAAGACGACGATGCTGCGTTTGAGGATAAGAATCGGAAGGTCATGAGACGGCTGCAACCAGAGGATTCTGTGCAGTCTGTGTTCAACGTTTCGAGGATTATTGGATTGGAAGCAGTGGAGGGTATTTTGATTGTGGGCAAGAATGCGTTGTATATCATGGATGGCGTCTTCCATTGTTCGTCGGGTGAGATTGTAAATGCCTCTCAGGCCCCGGCGGATGAACGCGATGAGTACAGTCAAATCATCATGGATCCCAAGAGTTCAGCCGAATGCCCCGCTGCTATGCGGACTGGGGAGACACAACAGGACAGCCGGAACTGGAAGTGGGCAGATGTTCTCAGCATCAGTAAACGCCGGTTCTTGTTCCGTGACGTCGCCATTGAGGTGTTCTTTACCGACGGACGGAGCTACCTGATGACGGCAAAGAGTACAGCGAGGCGGGATGAGCTATACGGGCAGTTAGCCAGGAAAGCACCCCATTCTACCGGGAGTGCGTCAGCAGATAATGCAACGGAGACTTCTGCAGATGATGCTTGGCGGTTGGAGTCTGTCAGAGTTGTTGACGATGCTCCTCAGGGCTTTGCTCTGTCTTCTCGTATTGGTGGACTATTTGCTCAGGCACCGTTGGCTGCGGTCACAAGACGCTGGCAGAGGGGAGAAATTTCCAACTTTGGCTACCTGATGATGGTGAATACCATGGCTGGACGTTCTTTCAACGATCTGACGCAGTATCCTGTTTTCCCGTGGGTCTTGGCTGACTATACGTCAGAGGAACTTGATCTAGATGATCCGCGGTCGTACAGAGATCTTGGAAAGCCCATGGGTGCGCAGACGCCGAATCGACTGGCTACTTACAAAGAGAACTATGAGGCATTGGCTGAAATCGGTGAGACGCCTTTCCATTATGGTACTCACTACAGCACGGCCATGATTGTATCCAGTTACTTGATTCGTCTGCCGCCTTTTGTACATGCATTCATTTTGCTACAGGGTGGTCAGTTTGACCATGCGGATCGTCTTTTCCATTCAGTTCCGGCCGCGTGGAGATCGGCTTCTATGGAGCATAACACTGATGTGAGAGAGTTGACACCCGAGTTCTTCTGCCTTCCTGAGTTCCTTACAAATATCAACGGATATGCCTTTGGAACAAGGGAGAGTAATGGAGCTGTGGTGGATGATGTTGAGTTACCACCATGGGCTCATAACGACCCTACTATATTCATTGCCAAAAACCGTGAAGCTCTTGAGAGCGAGTATGTTTCTCAGCGGCTGCATTTGTGGATCGATCTTGTGTTTGGTTACAAGCAACAAGGGCAGCAGGCAGTTGAGGCAACCAACGTCTTCCATTGGATGAGTTATGAAGGTGCCAGCAACCTGGATGATATCCGGGATGAACGTGAGAAGAGAGTTGCTGCTGGTATGATTCATAACTTTGGACAGACGCCAAAGATGATTTGGGTTCGGGGTCATCCGCAGAGAGATTCCGGAAAAGGGAAAGGAAGATCGGGGACAGAGAGACTTGTCAAGGCCTCAGTGCCGATTTCCGGTGAGTTTCTCGACGAAAAAAAAGATGAGATTGTGTACTAATAACTACGAACAGAATCAATGGAGCGAGTTGCGTCTATCACGAGGATTCCAAAGACTAACACTCTAATCCACTCGCCGCCTTTCCGCTACCCGTTGCCACCTTTCGACAAGACATTGGTGATTTCACATGCTGATGCTTCACTACGGTTTATCTTTGCCGACTCTCGGAAATCTGCCGGCCTCTGTGAGAATCTACATGCTGGCCCGATAACGGCCGTTCTCATACCAGATTCCAAGACTCTTGTGACAGCTGGTGAAGACTGTGTTGTGGCTGTCCATGACCTTATCACTGCGCCCGGAAAGTCGGTTGACGTTGTTCTCCGTAAGGCTCTCTTTGGCCACAGAAGGCGTGTTGAAAAACTTGCGGGTAGTCGCGCTTGGGGCGTTCTTGTCAGTGTCAGTGAAAACCAGCTGTTGGTGTGGGATCTGAACCGTCTAGTTCTTGTCCGGCGACTTCCAGCTCCTCCACGTATTACGGCTCTTTGTGTGTCGGAAATTGCTGGAGAGATTATCGTTGCAGCTAATGGCAAGCTCGTGATCTACTCCATCAATGGGGCTATTTTGGTTGAAGAAAAGGTTGTTGATGACGAAGATGAAGTTACGGCGCTGGCGGTTACTGAAGAAAACGGGGAGATGGTCGTGTTTGTTGGCAGCCAGGTTGGCCGTGTTGGTGTTTGGAAAAAGAAGGTTCGTGGAGGCAAATGGATTCTGGAAAAGAGGGTCGAGTTGAGTAATGGTTCTGGCGATGTTAGTTGCGTTACTGTTGGAGAAGGCGTGGTCTGGGTCGGCGATGAGGATGGAAGAGTTTGGGAATGGACTTCTAAGTAAAAACTAGGACCAACTATAGATGGATACGGCTACATAATGATAATAACGATTTATGGATGATGAACAGGCTATATATTGCTAGATGTATTTAGGTTACACTACAGCCTCGCCTTCAAAATAACAAGATTTTTCTTCTTCGCAGCCGGACATCAAGCCCAACAACAATGAAAAAAAGTAAAGGTAGGTATCAAAAATTACACTCCCAATGGCCCCGAAGGACAATTGCAACCGGGCCACTCCGCGTTGTGCAATGCAGGCGTCCCAATCGTGTGTCTGGACTTCTTGATCTCCTGACACCGGAATAAGGTAAGTATGAAGAGGAAAAGAAAAAACGGGACAACAGAGGGCGGAGGGCGAGGATATTTATAGAGAAAAGACGGTGTAGAATGGCACAAAGTTTTGGGATTAAGTGGGTCTGCTTCTTGATTGGTGGTTGGGGTTTAGGAAATTGGGGGGCTGGGAGATTTGATGGGGGTTATGTTGTTTTAACCCTACGGTTTGTGGTGGATTTTGAGGAATTGGGAATGATGAGTTGTTGTATGTATGTAGAGATTGTTATGACGTTGGGTTTACATCTGTAGATTACTTTTTGAATAGTCGATAAACGGACATTGAAGAAGGGATTCAAACAACGTAGAGATAACCTAGTTTCAACCTTATTCAAAGCTTATTTCTATAGCTTTCTTCATCTTTATGTATGTAGACACTAATGCCGTGATGCTGTACCATCAAGACGTTTAACATCCACCGTTGCCTCATCCTCATTGAGTGTTACTACACCATTGACGTTGTATCTGGAATCAAACCAGAGCTTTTTAAAACCAATCAAGAGCTCGTTTGTGTTTGTAGAGTTTGTGCTGGTGGTGAGGTTGTGTCACTTGTATGTAAGTTATCACTAACTGGAGAAGAGCTTGTCGTTCTGTAGGCTGTTTAGTAACGATTTATTGTTGTGAATAAATGGGTACAGGGATGTGCTATTTAGGTTATAGGGTGGTACCGTTGTGTAGGTTTAACAAGATGTTCAAAGGACGTCTACGTCTGAGATAGGAGATACGTAAAATACCAAGCAGTTCTAGCAACAAATAGCAGGGGCTGAAAGCAGAGGAATACCCAAAAAACATATGCAGCGATTAAGAAATCGCGTGGTGGTGGAACGGGACGGAAGGATTAAGTGGGTGCTTTGAAGATCCGGGGAAGAAGTGGGTTAGGCGGTATGTTCCGGAGAATGGTATATACTCCGGCCCATATAAAGTGGGCTAGGGTATACTAGTGGTCTATGGATAAACTAGTCTTGACGTTGATGTGGATATCAAAGTAGACATCCCAATATATTCAATCTGTTTTAAGAACTGTACTTTCTGTGTCTACCGTGCTGCAACCGGCATCCTGTTTCTCATAGTCCATCACCCCTCCAACCTCTAATCTTCAAACCCCTTGAGCTGCTTCCGAGGTCCGGTAGGAACTATCCCGTTAGTATCGAATCCCACAAAACCACCCACATTCCATCAAAAACTTACTAGGATAGGTATTCGGGATCCGAGGCGCATCGTCATCGCCAACATACCGACGAATAGGCGGCACAACAATCAAGAAACCAGGGCCCATTGCACCAAGAACAATCGACCAGAAATAAGCGGGACGTTCACGTGAGGCCCAGCGGAGATAAGTAAACGGCTCCGCCATAAAGCGGGGGAGACGGCCAGACATTTTGATGGTGTTTGTTGATGAATTCTTGGATCAATTCGATGAGGTCGTCATGTCCCTCTGCGATATCACGACGTCTGGAAACCCCACCATATCACGGCTAATGTTCGGAACTCATCAGGAAGAAGCTTGGACCTACTGAAACAACACCGCCTTTCCAAATCGGGAATGCCTATGTGTTCAATTAATAGGGTTCGCCAAACCAGTTGCGTATGCCGATACGTAGCTTACGTTGACGTCGTGAATTTATTATTTTCTTGTCTGTGAAGATTGCGAGTCGATCTTTTGGTGTTTTTGTTATCTCTTTTTCTTTTTGTGTATTGTCGATATGAAGTCTGTTTTGTCTGTTGCTGCGTTGGCCTTTGCGGCGGTGGCGAATGCGGTTAGTTCGCAGGGTGCTAGAACGCTGGTAGTCGTCGATGAGGATGGAGCCCAGAAGGGTGAATATAAGACGTTTTTGGGTGATCTGAAGGGTACGTTTGACGGTGTAAGGATTGGGGACTTGGCTAACTGTTAGTAGAGAGAGGATTCGATCTGACTTACTCGTCGGCCAAGAACGATAAGTTGAGGTTGTTTGAGCTTGGTGAGAGAAACTTTGATCACATTGTTCTTCTCCCATCGCAACTGAAGAGTAAGTATTCCGTGTTCTTCCACCAGTCTATCAACGTCGCGCTAACCCTCTAGACCTCGGCCCCAACCTGACTCCTTCAACCCTCGTTAACTTCGTCAACGCCCACGGAAACATCCTCGTCGCTCTTTCTTCAAACACCCCGGTCTCCTCAGCGGTTTCTTCCGTCCTTCATGAACTCGACATCTTCCTTCCCGACGAGCGCCAGACCACCGTCGTCGACCACTTTAACTACGATAAGGAGTTTGCGCCAGAGACCCACGATGTGCTGGTTTTGGAAGCTCCCAAGGTGAAGGATGGCCAGAAGGGATACTTTTCTCCCGAGAGTGACGAGCTTGTCGTCTTCCCTCATGGTGTTGGCCATGTCATGGGACAGAGCCCGTTGATCGCCCCTCTTATCCGCGCGCCAGAAACCGCGTACAGTTACTCGCCTAAAACTCAGGCGGAGAATGTTGCGCCGGAGGATATCTTTGCTGTTGGAAACCAGCTGGGTCTGGTTTCAACTGTCCAGGCCAGAAACTCAGCGAGAGTCACGGTTGTGGGCGCCGGTGAGATGTTGGCGGATAAGTGGCTGGAGGCGGAAAAGAATGGGAAGAAGGTCTGGAACAGAGAGTTTGCCAAGAGAGTTTCTGGGTGGACTTTCCAGGAGATTGGTGTTATTAAGGTGGATGGTGTTGAGCACTGGTTGAACGAGGGTGGTGTTATCGAGAAGAACCCCGGCATTTACAGGGTTAAGAACGATGTTGTAAGTGTATTTGGACATTCATGATGGTATTAGAAGCTAACATTTAACAGTCATACAGCGTTGACATTTCGGAGTGGTCCTGGGATCAATGGGTTCCTTACTCAGTGCCTTCTGGCGACTCCCTTCAACTCGAATTCAGCATGCTTTCGCCCTTCCACCGTATTCCTCTTTCTCCCGTTTCTACCAGCGAAACCAAGACTACTTACGCCACTAACTTCACTATCCCCGATCAACATGGTATCTTCAACTTCATGCTCGACTACAAGCGGCCGTTCATCAACTACATTGAGGACAAGGTCACAGTTTCCGTTAGACACATGGCTCACGACGAGTGGCCGCGTTCATATGAGATTTCAGGAGCGTGGCCTTGGATGGGAGGTATCGGCGCCACTGTTGTTGGTTTTATTGCTTTCAGTGGATTGTGGATGTTCAGTGCCGAAAAGGCAACTGGTGAGACTAAGAAGGTGCGGTAAACGGAGAGAATAACTGTATATATGGCGTATAGTAGATGGATAGAGGTGTTTATTGAAGTGTACAATACAGGTTGGTTAAATTAGGTATATAAAGGGGCCCTCAGATTAGCTCTCTTGTGTTCTCAACGACAACGGAGTCAACCAAACAGCTAGCTGCAGGATAAAGACAACCGCGTCTACAAATTTGGCTTTTTGACCTTTCTTAAATCATCACCGGGCACAATTAAATACGTGTATATGAAAAATATCCAAAACACACCACAGCCGCCAACCAACTCAGATTGAAAACTATATGTAAACCGCATATACCACCCACTGCTTCTTATCTCCATACGAAGAAAAGCGTGCTCGCGGGGTCTCGTAGCTTGACAGCATCGAGGTGGTTAAGGGGAAAGAGTGTCGTCAGTGTTGGTGGGACTGGCGGCGTGGGGTTTTGGGACTGCTCGGATTTCTGTTCTTCGGGTCCTTGCGATGGTCGCTCGGAAGAGGGTTTCGTCACTGCAGATTTGGGAGGGGGGTTATGTGGATAGACTTGGTCGATGCTGAGGTCGTTTGGAAGTGGGGTGCTGGTGGGTTAGTTGGGGTGTTACGCTCATCTTGGAGGCAATTTGTGAATTGGAACATGTGGAGCACTGGTATCGTCGAGTTGGACGTCGCAGGATCATGTTGGATCTCAGTGTAGATTTCTAACCTCTTTAGGTTTTCTTGTTCAACCGAGACTCAACGTCATGTTGAGCTCGCATTGTGCACTTGCACGGGAGATGAGAGGATTAAGAACAACTGATTAAAATCTCCCCACCTCAACCCTCTAAACCAAAGAAAACTACATCATCATGATTCTGTCGCGCTTTTATACACGCGTTACACAGCTGCCAGGTTACACGTGTCGGCCACCTGCCAAAGCCTCGACCCCTACTTTCTCCTGATTGGTTGGAATTTAGGAGGACCCCTGTGCAAGGCTGACAATATATCGATTTTCGTCATTATCTGACGACTTGCGAAATCTCCCCTCATTAGGCTGTATTTGACGGCCGTAATACACCAGACCGGACACATTTGACGTCGCAATCATGGTGAGTACATACATGTAGTCGCAAACATGCCCAAAGCTAATCAACCATCTTCATAGTCTCGCAATTCTGAAAAAGCGCAGTCTATGCTCTTCCGTTTCCGCGAAGCCCAAGCCGCGGAAATAGGAATCATCGACGCCGGCCGTACTCGACGCCCCAAGGCGATCACCGAAGTCGAATCTATCCCGTCCTGTGAGAAATGGCGTGGTCAGGTCCTCAAGGAAATCTCCCGGAAAGTCACACGGATCCAAGATCTTGCGTTGTCGGATTATCAAATTAGAGATCTTAACGATGAGATTAACAAGTTGATGCGCGAAAAACATATGTGGGAAGTGCAGATTCGGAATCTCGGTGGCCCGAATTATACGCGTGGAGGAGGGAAGTTATATGACGAGAGTGGAAAGGAGATCGTCGGCGGTGGAAAGGGATACCGGTACTTCGGCCGGGCAAAGGACCTTCCTGGTGTAAAAGAACTCTTTGAAGCTGCAACTCAAAAACCCACTGTCCAGAAAAAGACCCCCGCGGACCTCCGAAAGGGTGTCGACGCTGTATATTACGGATACGCGGTAGATGAGGAAGACGACGAGCTGTTGAAGTGGGAGGGACAAAGGGAACGGGAAGTGGCGGAGAGAATGGCGGAGGAAGGTGGCGCTGAGGTTGAGAGGGGGTGGGAGGCACTTCCGGGAGATTCGGGAGATGGTAGAGGGTGGGTCTTGCCGACTTTGGAGGAGGTTCAGACGGAGTTGATGGAGAGGAGAAAACGGAAGTTGTTGGAGCAGATTTCGTAGACGGGCTAGTTTGGGTTTTTGGGATTGTTTGGCGTTTTGGTTGGGAATATATTGCATTGCTTTATTGGATCATTTGGGGGGATAACCCTACGATATGTGATGTTTGTGGTGGTTGTATTTGGTGATAACACCCATGTAACCCAATTACATTTGAATATGGACTTCACGTTTGTCGTCCAAAAGGTGACACCAAATATACCAAGCGCAACGGAACGGCAATAACCTCTCCCGGCACCTTCTATCATCAAACCAAAGCAACTCAAAATCGAATCCCTGCATAAATCGAACAATGACCTGAAAACCGACAAGTCCCCACTTTTACAGGAACGAACCACGTCAAATAGCCGCTAACGAATCAATCAATCCAGCAAGAAACCCGTATAAACGCGCCACTGAAAAAGGACGAAAGAAGACAATCAAAAGCACCTGAACGTAGTCGGTAACCACGATATTACAACTTGGACCTAGAATTGGCTTGAGTTTGGTTATTCATCTCGTAGTATCTCGGTTGGTATGGGCATTGATCAGATATGGTCCTGGAACGGTGAGTCTAGAAGGTGGAGTTTTATACGTTGGTTGTGGTCTGGACACGGGTACTTGTTTAAGGGTTCTGGAGGTTGAATTAGTACATAGGTCGCGGACCTTTGTGGTAGTGTTGATTGTCAAACTGAAGACGTACATACGTATGTATGTATAGATAGATGTACCGAGATTCATGGTGTTTGTTTGTTTGTTTTGATCACCGGCCTGATGTCTTCATATCAAATATATGATATCATCTCCGACCGGTACTCGCTGTAAGCCAAGAAGACGTCAGAACGCCACAAGGGATGACCCGTTGATTGTTCACGGCCGCATGTTTCAAAGATGCAGTCGGCTTGTCAAAGTCACATGTGATTTATGTTGATATAGATTATCTACTGCATATGCAGAAGCCCTTATGATGTGAACATCATATCCCCCTTTGAGCAAACCAAGCCACGGTAGATCTAATTTCAGTTATTTTTGGTGATGGTTGATGATCTGCAATAGAATGGTGGGGTTCTAAAGAATCAGAGACGGGAGTTAATTGAGCCTGTTCACTGGATACATTCACGTTCTACGTAAAGTTTGTACAACGATTCTCTTCTTCCATAGCATCATAGAATTCTCAAAATGTCTTCCGTCCTAATACCCCCTTTCATCCGATATTATCCATATAAGATGACAGCTAATTGCCCAAACTTGAACCACCTAATAAACCAACAACAAGCTCATCCTACATCCCCGCTTAGTCGAATTATCCTTCCGTTCCGGGGCATCAAGGTACTATTACAGGCACTTCCCTTGTCACAACCGAAAGGATCTCTCAGGGGCACAATCGGATTTTGGAAGATGCGATTTTGGCGTTGACTTGACTCCTGGATTAGAATATTGTGCCTATGCACATAGAATTCTGATGGAACATGGGGGACTTTTTGGGCGAGTGGGATCTACACTTTTTCTATGTAGGCTGTTATTGTGTACATATGAATTGTAGATCGACTGGTAGAGGCCGTTGTTTCACTTGTTGCAGATACATATGTACATACATACATACATAGATAGATACACACACATACACATACACATACAAAGACTATCCTAGACAACACAAGGCTTTTCCGTCACAAACGTGATCCACGTTCGTCCGCGCCCTCTTGTTGTCTCCTATTCTAGTCTCTCAGTAAATAGATTCAAACCCTCGTTTTCTCAACACAGACTCGCTTTGTCAAAGTCCTCAGAGGCCTAAGAAACCGGCCCTCTCGTGCTTTGAGCCCACTGCGGCTTTTTCCAAAACCCATTGGTGTCAGGAGATTCTCTCAATCCCAATCTCATGATACTACGTTGACTTCAATTCCTCGTTCTTTCTTCTTCTCCAACCCCCATTAATCGAGTTAATTCCTCCGGGAGCCGCCCTGGCCACCGACATCCTGGCAAGGAAACCGGCCCTCTACTAGACGTTACAAGGATCTCACGCACGCACTCCTCATCTTCAATACAATACAACAACAGACGCAGGCCTCTTCAAGCGAGACGACAAGACGACATTCATGCTTAATGCGTAGGATTCATTTCTCGCGGCAGTAAAGTTGGGGAAACCTTCTTTTGTATTTTCTTTTTGTTGCGCCTTGTGACGTCTTTTTTCTGACTTGCGTCTTGTGTTTTGTCTTGGTTGAGCAACAACAACGTCACTCCTTTACTTTTCTGTTGTCTGCACTGGTGTGGTTATAATTCCATATATTGACATATTCACCTAATACGCCCTCGTCCCATGATCTCACGTCTACAAACTTAATCAACTACCCCCAAAATGGTATCTTTCTTTGGTCTAAAACTAGGTGGTGATAAAAAGAAGTAAGTTCTTTCTTTCTAGCTTGTCCCTCCCACATTCTGACCCAACAAACTAACAATACTAGGAAATCTCTCCCAGAAGTCATCCCCGTCAAAACTCGCGCTCTCGATCTCGACGAACCGATTCCGATACCAACATCACCACTCCAAGAACCCCGAACCTCCAAAATATGGAGTCTCTCACCATCTTCCCGTCGTGGAAGCTTCGCTAGACCAGGCACATCGCATTCATTCCGTTCTGTTTCGGCCCCACGTCCTATGTTCATGAATGGAACTGCTACCGCTTCGTTGCAGGATTTACAGAGTTTTGAGGGGTTTCCGAAACCGAAGAGAGATAGTTTGAGAGGGAGTCCGGCAGGTAGTGACAGACTTTCTATGAGACCGGCTGCTGCTGTGGGAGGAACGTTTCCGCGAGTTAGGGCCGGGTCTAAAGCTACTTCTATTGGAGGTGATAGCACGGCTAGTCCTAGGACTAGAATCGATGTCCTGCCTAAAAGACAAGAGTCGATGCCGACTATGCAGAATAAGGGACATGCTTTGGAGTCTTTGTTCTCGACGGATTCAGGGGTAGAAGAGGAGCCGCAGAAAATCCCCATGGTTTCTCCTATGGTGATTCCAAAGCTGGACCCGATTGTACCACCCGCTAGTTTGGAGGCTGCACTTATCACGGAGTCGCCTAGAACTCCGATGCTTCACTCGCCACTGGCTCACTCTTCGAGTCCTCTGATTGGACATGTTGCTTCTTCAAGCCCTAAGACGTACTCACCTGGTACTATTCACTCGCCATACTCGCCTAGTAACCCGTCGCCTAGTCGTCCGAAATTACCGCCAAACTCTGCTTTCAAGCCATACTCACCTGGTGCTACACTCCCTTCAAAGCCAACCGCCCTGGAAAACTCCCCCATAAGCGATGTTATCAAATCTGCCCCGATCACCACGTCAGCCCCAGTCAAAGTAGGTGGCCCCCCGGTTCTCGACACATCCTTTTCGATCTCTACCAACCTCGATACCACCAGTGCCATCAGCATCCCTACACCTTCCCCTATGATTCCCGAATCGCCTTTTAGCCAGTTCAACTTTGAATTCGACTTTGGAACCAGCACCAGTACCAACGGGTCCACTGCCCCGTCAAGCGTCACTACCGGAGTTTCTGGGGAAGAGCAAAACCTCGTCTCGCCCGCCTTGGAAAAAATCGAAAACGTACCTCTTAGTCGGACTTCCACAGCTAGTCCCAGTCCTAGTCTCCCGTTGACAATCAACACGAACGTTGATACTGGACTCTCTCCTCGTGGCTCGGCTTCCAACACATCAGGCCGTAGCATTCCGTCTCCTTCCCAGTCAATCCGTTCAGTCCGCAGTATTGAACGTCCTTCATTCGACAGACAACCTACCACAAAGCCTTCAGCCCCATCCGGTCTCCGTGTCGTACGTAACGCAATCCCCAGTATCGGTCCCGACGCTGGCTTGAACCTTTCCAACCCGATCCCCTCGCCGTCTTCAGTAATGCTTACTGGTAACCTTGGAGCACGCTCCCCGACACCCGACGACGAAAAATTTGTACTCCAGGGTGACGAAGTCCTGGCTCTTCAATGGGAGGGACCTCCCGTGATCAAAGAATTTGCTGCCAAGAGAAACACCATGACTTTGGAGTCGCCTCATCGCCAGTCCTTTAGTTTCGATGTCGACACTGATGAAGAGAAGTCCCCTGTCATCATCCCCCAACGCTTCGATTCACTTCCTGCGGGTCCCAAGTCCGCAGCTGACCCTCCTCAGCGTCCCCGGACATCAGCTGGTCCCGATACAAAGACGCCTAATTTCGGCAGCATGGCCAGCTTCACTCGTAGCTGCAGTACCGATGGAAATCGCCGGTTGTCTGCCCTTCGTCCTGCTACATTGGCTCTTGGTGGTGGTTCGGGTGTTCCTAATGGGATGGCTACTGCTTCTGGACGTCTTCAGTTCCCTGCTATGCCGTCGCCGAGACCATCGATTAGTGAGTTTGATTTGACTAGAAGTCAAAGCCCTCTCCTGAACATCGCCATGCGCTCGCCGACGTTCGGTAGACCTGGTCAAGACCGTGAAGAGGACGCGGTGTTCGTCCCCGCGGCTATGGCCTCCCCTATCCACCAGTCTTCTAACTCCATCTACACCGAGTCCATCGCCTCTTTGAACTCCCCTCTTTGGCAGCCTAACCCATTATCGACCTCAGTTCGCAGCAACACGGACGGTCCTAACGTCCCCCCAAGAAACCCCGGCCGCGCCGGTCCTGCAAACGTCATTAGAGCATCCACCTGGGAACCAGCCTGCCAAATCACCCCTGTCGCCGGCACCATCGGTCTTGTCGAACCACAAAGTGCAATCGTACAAACTGCAGAGGTTCTCTGGCCGTTGATGTCCGAAGAAACTTCCCCGCCTACTTCTCCAGCTCCCGTTTCCGCCACTGTTGCGATTACTGCAGCTTCACCACCTTCCCAAATCATCACTGACCGTGCTATTGAGACTTCTCCTTCCCGTGTTGGGAGAGATACCTCCGGTCAAAGAACTCCTACCCCACGTGATCCATCCGTTCCCCGTGGTCGTGGCGGTGCCCCTGCTGGACCTTCTTCGGTCCGCGATCGTGTCCGGAATCTTGAAGTTCAAGAGGCTTCTGCTGAGCGTAGTAGAAGCCGTAGTAGAGACCAGTCTACTAACCGGAAAACGGGCATGTCTCCTATGAACGCTGGAGGATTTGCCCGTGGAGCCAGTCCTATGGCGTCTAGATCTAGAGAAGGCAGTACTAAGGGTGGTAGAGAGTTGGTTTAGATTTGGTGTGACGACTAATGATGTGTTTTTTTGCGTGTTTCTTTTGTTGGTAATATTTCACCCACTTTTTTTTTTCAAATTAGTTTATTTCTACTGCGGTGGAGTTTCTATTGGCCGGTCGTGGCTGAAGAGATGAAGCTGGGTTTTGTGATTCCCCTTTTTTCTCTTTATTTGGGGTGGTTTCTTTTGTTAGGTTCGAGCGTTGTGTTTTATATTTCAATAGACTGGATATACATACTTTAAGCTGATGTGACATTAAACCAGGTACATACATACGTGCGTACCTACATAGATGTATGTTTCATCTCAACCTGAATATAGAAACAGGGGAACCATCTTGAGATCTATCATTTATCATGTGTCAAGATCTTAATTTGTCAGCGAAGGATGCATGTAACGAATTTAACCTCGTAACACAGCCATTAATTATCATGCATACAACATGTACGGTACTTTCCATTGAATCCTACAGCCTACCGCAATTAACGACAACGATTGCTTAAGCCATCTCGTTTTATGTTGTCTAAAGGTTGCTGTTTCAAGTATCTCGACACATTGAACACGAGATTTTGACCTGGGATTTCGTTACAGGGGATGATTACTAAATATGCAGTTTCGGAATCCTCCCGGTGGCATGGGATTTAGCCGGGTGGGACGATCCGATTGGTGCGCTAGGGCGGATGAATAGTTGCGGTTATGGCGGTTGAGGATGTCATGGAGATTCATGAGACATCGTCGGTGCGTCGTTTCGGAACACTAGGCTTGGGTGGATTGGTATGTTTGTCTATGTATATAAAGACGATGATGGCATCTTAGATGGTCACCTTTGATCTTGGTCTTCAAGCTTCTGCTTACACCATTCATTCATATATACATCTTACATTCATTAACAATGCATTACACAAGCATCATCATTCTTACTGCCATAGCCGGCTTATCATTTGCCTCTCCAACCCCCATTCAACCCCGTGAGACTCTCGCTACAAACGTCGTCTTATTCACGTCCCCCACTGATGCAAACTGGACTGCCCCCGGTGTCCTCTATGCTCGCTCCCTCCAACTCGCCAACGGAGATCTTCTCGCTACATGGGAGAACTACTCTCCTGAGCCACCACTGGTTCATTTCCCCATCTACAAGTCCTCTGATAATGGGTCAACTTGGGCCGAGATCTCCCAGGTGAACGATACTGTTAACGGGTGGGGCCTCCGTTATCAACCGGACTTGTTCCAGTTGCCTGAGGCGGTTGGTGACTTCCCTAAGGGTACTATTCTTTGCACTGGAAATAGTATCCCTACTGACCTATCCGAGACAAAGCTTGACATTTACGCTTCTAAGGATGACGGTCTGACCTGGTCTTTCGTCTCTAGTCTTGGAACCGGTGGTGAAGCTCGTCCTAACAATGGTCTTACCCCCATTTGGGAACCTCACCTGGTCTACATTAACGGAACTGTCGCCGCTTTCTACAGTGACCAGCGTGACACAACTTTCGGCCAGAAGTTAGTCCACACTACCTCCACCAATCTTCTCAACTGGACAACTCTGGTCGATGATATCCATGACACTAGTGACTATGACGCCCGCCCCGGTATGCCCGCCGTCGCTCAACTTCCCACTGGTAACTGGATCTACGCCTACGAAATCTGCGGAAGCGCTGGTGGTTGCAAGGTGTCCTACCGTCTTGGTTCATCACCCTTGACTATGGTTGACCAGCCTGCTCATCTCTTGACAACCACCACCGGCGGAACTCTTACATCCTCTCCTACCATCACTTGGTCCCCCGTTGGTGGTGTAAATGGAACTCTTATTCTCAGCTCCGGTTCTCAGCAACAAGTTTTCACCAACCAGGCCCTCGGTGATCCTTCCGCATGGGTAGCTCGGGACGTTCCTAACCCCGCTAGTTACAGCCGCTGGGTTGACGTTTACGCCAACGACCCGTCTAAACTGATGATCATCTCCGGTGGACCTATGTCTTCTGTGTCCGGGAACAAGATCACCTTTAGTGCAGTCGACGTCGCTTCGCTGATATCTTCGTAATTTTTTCTGCTTATCAGATCTTTTAACAGTCGTTCGTTCAACAAGTCCTCTGTGGCGCAATTGGCTAGCGCGTCTGACTGTTAAGATTCGTTCGCAATCAGGAGGTTGACAGTTCAAGCCTGTCCGGAGGAGTTCTTTTTTGCCCCATAGGGTTATTCTGGGCCTAGATGGTTCAAGTTAGTGATATGATTTGATGAATTTACAAACAATATTTTCTTAAGGTCTTGGCTCTCGCAAAAATGCCGTTTTCCGTGTATGACGTCATGTGAATGTGTGTAGCCTTAATTTGTGCCTTTTTAATTCGTATCGGAATACCTTGTGCAATTGCCGACGGCGGGCTAGAGCCCTGTTTCATATGTGTATTGTACTCGTAGCACAAAAACACAGCCCATGGCATCGACTATTTTAACTTCATGAGCATTTTCAACTTCGACTTAATGTCCTCTACCAGCCTCGGTACTCAAACCCCTTAAACATTTTATGACTCGCGTAACATCACGTCCCCAACAAACCTGACCAAATTGATTGCCCCTGGTTTCTTCATTTTACAATCAACATACATATATGAATCGTACAAATACACCGAAGCAGCGAAAAGGCATATACGCAAACATCATTCATGGCACTGCCGTGATTAATATTACAATTCCAATATGCACCATGCTGCGTCTTCTTCCCGCTATGCGGCCCCGTCCGGTATCACCAGCCAGCCAGCATCTAACCGACAGCCCAGCCCAAAAGGCAGAGCTCCTACACACACGTCACAAGACTCTTTCGACTCCGCTCTTTTATATACATCTTATCAAGACGACCCCGCAGTTCGCTTAGTCGATAGTTTTGTCGGAACCCCGACTCCACCTTCAATACGGCCCACGGTTAGACGACAAGAAACCAGTGACGAACCACCACCACCATACACAATTGTTCCCGGACCGGAGACTTCCTTTGTTCCTACGCCTAGTACTAGACAGCCCGTGGTGACACACAATCAGCAGCCGATACCCCGACAGGAGAACCGACAGCCATCTCCCAAGCCGTTGCAGGGCTTTTCTGCAGTTCACCATGTACAATATCCTCCACCCCCACACCGACAACTTCGTGGTCAGCCTTCTTTGCCTAGTTTCCCAAGTCACACTACTTCTCAGATAACACAATTCGCCAACCCGCCACAATTTGTTCAGCCGGCCCCACAATCTCCACATACACCTGTACAACACATAAAAAGGAAGCCGCTTACACCAAGCTCCTCTACATTTCCTATTCCGGTACCGACTGGTCAACAGCCGAAGCTGATTCGGAAAGTCAAGAGTGCCGCTGTTCTAGGCTCGCAACCTTTTAACCCGGCCGAGGCTCCCCCTCTCCCCACGTCAGCTGATGATATTACTTTGTATAATGCTCCAAATCAAGGATCTAGTAACGCCCTGGTATCACATAATCCATCCTTCCTTCCCCCGGCTCAAGATTCTTCCTGGAAAAATGCCTTAGGCGAGGCCCAGTTTTTCGCTACCGGGCTTCTGGCTAGGCCAGCGGAGACCTCTCGTCACTATAGTATCATCAGACATACATATGCCTTAGTTTGGTATAGGGGACCTTCGACTTCAGTATCAATTTCAATTCTATCCGACAAGCCTTTACCTGCTGCAAGGCGCATCTATCTCCAACAAAAGGGGTTCTCGGGCGATACAGGAATGGCGGTGAAAGCCTTCTTCGGAGGTTCTGGTAACTGGATAGATGTGACACCCCAAATGCAGTGTGAAATTCATCAGATCTTACCAGCTGACGAACGTGCGATGCAAAGGGATATATCACGCTTCAGAAAAAAGGCAACGGGGAGTTTAAAACGACAAATCGCACGAGAATCATGCATAGTACGCATACCAGCTCATGCCAAGGATGGATATTTCCGACTAGTTGTCACTGATGAAAACAAAAAGGTCCTAGCAGGTTGTCCAGTATTTCGGATTGCCAGCACATCGACTGATTCTAGCGCAATTCGGGGTTCATCCTTGAAAAGTATGCCGATAGAACTCGGTGTAAAGGTTGGCTCTACAGTAGCGAATATCATGGTGGCTAAATACACGGCTCCTATAACAGGCGTTGCTGGAGTAATTGGGTCGAAAGCGCAGAAATACGGAAGCAAGGTCGCAAAAGTGCAGAAATACGGTGACAAAGCTATGCAAGTTTCCGGTTTAGATAAGGACTATGCTGAACATAAGAAGGAATGGGATCAAGCATACATGAATCGATATGAGAAAGAGGCTATTGGTCCTGGAATAGGCAAAGAAATAGCTGTCATCGGACAAGAGGATGGGCCTCAAACTCCATTTCCAATGAAATTCAGTGGTACTGTGGTTCAAGGATCAGGCAGAGCTACGGCACAGTTTGATATGCCGACAGCAAACCTAAAAGGTGTTCCGGATCATATTAAAGTCCGAATGCCGGGCATATTCATGGGTTGGGCAAAAGTCGTAGCCGGCTCTGTGGATGCCGATGTCGATGATGAATGGCACCAAGCTGTAGTAACCATTGGCCCGTCTCCCGACGTTGCACCTACGATCGTGCCTAAGAACACCGTTGTGGTTCACATCCTGCAGGAGTTCGATGGTGTGACATTCTTCGGGGCTAAACTAAAAGTGATGCTTATGGGCTATATCCGGCCGGTAGTGTTACCTCGGACTCAAGAAGAAGGCCTAGATCAACAGAGTAATGACTTGTTGGTTACTACGGTTAGTTTAAGTCGGCCGAATTGGTGCGCGGAACTAGCGGATGTTGTGCTCAAGGAAGGGGCCTCACAGAAGTCTATGGCTGATAGATTCACAGAAGTTAGATTAAAGGTGATGGATCAAGTGGATAAAATCCCGATGCATCTCGCCGGTGTCCGGACTGATGGGGCAAGTTCACGGGAATTGGCGTTCGGAACTGGCGGTATTTGGATTAAACGGGAATAAACATGTGGATATATAATAGATTGGACACCGATGATGTAATGAATTGCTAAAAAGAATGACTATGTATCTAAACCAAACGAGCGAATGTCCGGACTGTGTACCGGGAATATAGCAGATATGGAAACGTGAACTCATGGCGAAGGAAAAAGGAAAACGTAAAGAAAAACAAACGGGGAAATGGTACCCCCTTCAAGACTCCCCGGTATCTAAACCATATGGCCGGCATGTAGCCTATTGGTTTGCCGGCCCCGGCGTCCCGGTGTGGCACAGATGTTATCGTCAAAGGGGTCCCGGGGACTAGGTGGCTCCAACTCAATTGTAGGAAGCCGTCTAAGAGGGACGACGGGAGCTGTGACACCCTCGACGATAGTATCACTACTACTACGTCGACTACTACCGAAGCTACGCTGGGAGTTACTCGTGCTTGGTCGATCTTTGAAGGAGCCCGCACGAGAAACACTCCGTGAGTGCATACGGTCAGTCCACTTGGGTGTCTTTTCTGCGGCATTCATGGCTTCCCAGGCGGCATTATTATCGGTTGGGCCGTCATGTAGGAGGCCCCAACGGGGGTCTTCGGCGAGTGAAGAGCCAAAGGAACGCATGAGGAGGCCGACGTAGACGGGGCCAATGACGGTGTTTGTTAGGATGGCCCAGATGGCGATGCAGAAGGCATCGGTGGAGATGTAGGTTGTGTGGTTGTGGCCAACTTGGATTGTCAAGAGACCAATGTCACCACGGGCTACCATTCCAAAGCCCATGATGAGAGCTGGTTGCCAGATGTCGTGCATGAAGACGTTCATAGGGGGTAGAGGGTACCGGGTGAGAAGATCGTAGATGGGGATCAAGAGGGCAAGAATGACCTTGGAGAAGAGCATGAGAATGGAGTACACGGCACCTTTCCAGAGAACGTCGGTTTCAAACATGTCTTTGAACGGGATAGCGAAGCCGACAGAGGCAAAGAACATGGGCTCGAGGATATACTTTTGGCCTCCAAGAAAGTACTTTTCAAACGTATGGGTGAAGTTGGGGGTCTTCCCGGGTTCCGTCTCGCCGTGTTCACGGGATAACACCATAAATGGGCTGTCGGGGTGGATACACGGGAGTCTAGCGAGTACCAAGCCAGCGGTCAAAGCACCGAGAAGAGTACTTGTTCCAGCATAGCTAGCAAGCGACATGAACCCAGTAAGAGCCAACACCATGAGGAAAATATTGCTGACATGCTTGAACTTGGCAAAGTACGGTTCGATATACCAGCGAAAGACAGGACCAAAGAGGTACTTGGTCAATAGGACCGAGGAAGCCATGATACCGACAGAGGCAAACACGGGCTTGGCAACAACCCAGACAACACTATCAGCGTCCTCACCTTCCTCAATTTGCCGTTGGGCTTCGCCAAGACCGTCGATAACGGCCGAGACTATAAGTCCGACGGTGTCATTGAGAACGACGGAACCGATAAGGATAGTTCCGATGCGGGTACGAGAGAAGTCGAAGTCTTTGACGACGGTGGAAATTACGATAAAGGTAGTACCGAGAGATGTGGCGGAGAGAGAAGCGCCGATTATGAAGCTTTCAACTTTGCCTGGGATGGGTTAGCTTTTTGTATGTTGTGGGACGGTATATGCAGGTTTGATTGAGTTTGAGAAAACTTACCGAATTGGAGCCAGCCGTGTAAGAAGCCTAAGGAGACGGCCATGGGGATGAGAAGACCGATGGAGCCGGAGATTATGATCATGAAGATATGTTTCCTCATAGACTCGATGTTGATGGTTAAACCACCTTCGAATACCACAAGGATGAGTCCGAGATATCCCAGACTAACAAATGTTTGTTGCCATTCCAGGCTGATTAGGTTCCCGATAGGTACACCATAGACCATGCCGACCATGATTTGGCCGACAGGTCCGACCTTGAAGACTTTAGAAGAAAGCCATTCTGAGACGGACAATAGGAAGAAGAAGGAGATGAGGAGTAAGACCTCGCTGACTATGGAAGGAGTAAGTGGTTAGTTGAGTGGTTAGTTGATATCAACAGGCTAATTCAATACAAATAACTCACTATCGGGCTCAAAATATTCAAGAAAGTCCCCGGTTGGGTCTTCGGGACTCGGGGCCATGACAGGCTATATCAGTTTATATGTATATCAAGTATATGTATGTTCGAGACGTCAAGTTTCTCAAAATGTATGCCAAGAAGTACACAACACCCAAGACGGAAAAGACGGGATCAAGAGAGACAGTTATACCAAGCAAGAAACGCAAACAATCGGTTCCAAACGAAATCCTCTTCCGTCCAACGAACGACAACGAAACCACCAGAAACAAAAGGCACCTAAAACTTTCTGATATCGAGACCGGCGGCCGCGGCGTGGATACTATCCTAGCGAAGGAGCCGGAACACAAGTGTGGGGTCACCAAGCGCGTTGACCGGATGACGGTGTGAAAATGTTGCTGGTGAAAATGCGTGCTGTGTAAAGAGCGTAGACTGACTAGACTATGGTAGACTAGACTGGGTATCACGAATGGATCTGGATAGCCGGGCTTACGACGGATAGACGCAGCGAATGAGTGTGGTGGAATGAATAGGGAGCGTGGAGTTTGCCGTGATGTGGCGTGAACAAGATCTGGGGATTTTTGACTGCGATAGGAGACAAGTACTAGGGATTATGCAGAGAATAGTACCTGATATCGATGTAGATCAGTGCCGAGGCTTGGAAAAGGGCTGGTACGTAGTATGATGAACGTCGATGATGCAAATGCAAATGCTGAAAATGATAAATGAATGGACTTGAAGCGGGTAGGCCTCGATATAGTATGTATGCAAAAAATGAATGTAGAACAGCCTCAATTAAACAATCAGAATCAAGGCAGTAAACGGGCTTATACAACCTGTTGATGATGCAGAATACTTTAGATTCTCACTGGGGGTTAAGGAGACATGGCTGAGCCTTTGTACTCATTGTCTACGCGGCCTTTGTCCAAATAGTCTGCTACACCATCATGCAAATCACCAACTTTTTGGCTTTTTGTGCTTTAAAATAGAGAACTCATACAATACTACCCGCACTACCGGTGGTTAACTTGCAGATGCGGCTCCTACCAACCGACGTCAGTTAGTTCTTTGAAAGCGCTGTCGCGGATAAATATAGGTGTGGCCGTGCGGTTATGGTTGTAGATTCGTATCTGGGAGGAAAAGACACTGTATGTATTCTTTGTATATACATACATATACCTGATTCCAGTGGGCGGGATTGTCTTGCAGATCACTCTTGCCCCAGCGCTACTCGTTATCTTTCATGATATTCATCCCTTGTTCATTACATGGCAAGTATAGATGCAATAGATGCATGTGCAAACATAGGTGTATCGTGGTAGTCATTACCCTTCATCCCCTTTGTGTGTCGACAAATGGTCGCCACACTGCATCTGAACCCTTTTGTCTCAAACAGAGCCCATGCATGAGGTCTTTCAGTCTTTCAACAGACTGGCTGTGTATCCGTCCCAATACTGTTTTCTCATGTCTATCAGCCGTGAAATACATCCCTGCCAATCAGAGTCTCCTTTTTTGTGGCGGTACGGTTTCTGTAACTCACAATTCCAATGATTTGGTGTCATGGTTTAACAGATTCCGATTTGCGTGGTAATGGGCTTATGGGTGGGATGCGAAAGTCGATGCTTGTCTTGAGATGGATCTTTTATCAGCTTGAAGAGTGGGGGAGTATCGAGAAAACTAATTGTAGTGTGGGGTTACAATAGGATTATTACAGGGAAGACTCAATGGCACAGATGGGTATTTTCGGCACCTAGATATGACATATTTAGTGGGTTTCTTTGCAAATTCATGTTAAAAGGCACTTGGAATTCATGACCTACACGGAGTATTCCAGTCCCATATCACAAGACAAAAAGTAACTGATATCAGCCTTTGAATCACATCTCACGCCGCTTTCTGAAACTCTTTCTTCAGCACTGCCTCCCACACAATACACTGCCAGCCAACCATGCTCAAGAATTCATGCATCTGAGAAACGTGACCCCTGATCATCCCAACTTTTGATCCCTTGGGAATCCTCTTTACCGGGTTTTAGTTCTGTGATTGTTGCACAACAAAAGTGCCAAGCCTGTCGTTTGTCTGTAGCTAGGCAATTGTTATGCTCCTACCCGTCAGTGGCGTCCTATAGCCAATAGAAACTCAGCCATATGTATTGATCAAACAATGCCGTCTCATACATACAACCTATGTACATACATCCAATACATACCCGCTTGAAGGGCGGAAAGGCTTATGTATGCACATCAAGCTGCAGGAAACTCGTCAAGGTACCCCGCAATTACACATGCATACATAGACGCGCGCATGTTGCGACTTCAATTGTTGGGATACTGCATTAGGGTATAATGGGTAGTGATTTCAACTCAGATATATATATACACCAAGATGAAACATGTAGAAGTCTAGAAAGAAATAATGATTCGATGATATCTAGACATCTTATGCGCTTATTTGTCAATACCTAAAGCCGTGGGGGATCATCAGGACATTGGCATCGTATTGCTGGAATGAGTGTTTCCGGGTGTGTGCATGAATCAGAAACTATCAGCGAGTTGAATCATCTGACGCAAGTCACATGTAACAGATTTAGAGGATGATGCATTATTGCGGAAAGTTCGGTTTGGAAGGTAAATATGTCATTTGTGATATTAAGGATACAATAAGATCAGTTCCACAAAGGCACAGAAGGATTCCTTTGTTCGACGATAATGGCACTGATAGGGTTAAATACAGCAATACAAGGGTTGTCACTCAACAATTGTGCACATCCCTGTCATTCTAATCGATAAGAAATTATCGAAATTTCGTGGGTTAAGACTAGAATGAGAGAGGCATCAGAATCGCGATCGCATTTAGTGGTTACCATATCTACGTTCACACACACTTAATAACCCCCAAAATGGCACCCAAATTCAAGCCAACGATTGGCAAAACCGGAGTTCAGAAGAAGAAGTTCCAACCCAATGCCAAGGTTCTTCCCGATGGTCCTTGGAAGAGAAAGCGTGAGTTTAGGCGATCACCTATGCGGTAGGCCACAAAGGGTACAATTATTAACAAACAGTTCTTTATACAGTTGAAAAGGAAAAGCGTACCGCCATAGATTCAAAGAAAGTCAAGAGACAATTCGAAAAAATCCGGAAACAAGTTGGCACGACCAAGACCAGATTACACGATGTGGAGGACGTGAGCGAACAGGAGGAGGACGAGGATGAGATTTCAGAGGACGCCACTTCCGATGTCGAAGAGGACGAACAAGACGATGAAGACTCACCCGAAAATGATCTCACCAGCGGTTCCGAAGAAGAAGATGCCGACGAAAACGCCTCCGACGTAGACATCGACATTGACGAGATCCTCGCCGAGGAAAACATAACCCCCGAACCTCCCAAGAAATCCTCCAAACCCGCCGACTCAGAGTTCACCCACCCCTCCCGCCGGGACCTTGGACCCAAGAAACGCCCTGGATACTTCGACAAGCAGATTGCCAAGGCGGAGGCGAAGAAGAAGGCTATCGAGGAGAAAAAGGCGGCGATTGCGGCGAAGACTAAGGAGAGAGATGATGCTATTGTTGCGAGACAACGGAGGAGAGAGGACTTTGGAAGAACGTTGAATGGCGGTGGTAGAGGCGGGAGAGGAGGATTCAATGGCCGGGGCCGGGGCCGGGGAGGATTCGGGGGTCGCGGAGGACGTGGTGGGTTTGGAGGGAGAAATGACGTTGGAAAGGACGGGAAGCGGAAGTTGGGGAGAGAAAGTGAGTTCTTGTTGGAGAAGGTTAAGCGGATGATGGGGCAATAGTGGGTTTGGTTCATATATCATGGCGTTATGCTTTTTTTTATTTTGAGGTTTGATTTTGTACGACAAATGTATACACGGTTTAGATGGATTCTGAATAGCGCAGTAGGCAACTTGCCTGAGTGGTTAAAGGGTATGACTCGAATGGTTTACCATCACGCTATCATATGGCTTCGGCCGCGTAGGTTCGAATCCTGCAGTTGTCGTGCTACTTTTTGATTCTTTCACTACGTGATGTGGAGTGGAGAGGATGATGGTGATATCTTTTTGGTCATCTTCATGAGGTCCCTTTCGGTGATTGTCTTTTAAACACCGAAGTCAAAGCTATAATCTAAAATGCTTACCAAAGCTAGCTAGGATCATTGTCATTTTTTATAAGTAGGCGTTCTCTGATTCAGACTGTGAAGTTTAATATCCACATATGTACATACATATAAGGTGTATCGCAGCAACTTGATATTCAAGATGGATTACCCCAGAAAGACATCTATTAAGCCACTAGGCTTTACTTCAATCAATTGATGTTTCTCATGCAAAGCAGTAGTAAAATTCAGAGCTCCAATGAACTAAAGAGACTCAAGACTCCACAAAGTCCAATATACACCAACTCCCAAGCCCATCAGTCTCCTTTGATTATTGACATGACGTTGAAAACCCGGCCATTCCAAGTAACTACTGAGGTCGTGTGGCATTGGTTGATTGATTGATGTGTCTTTATTCCTAGCTAAAACCCTAAAAAGAATCTAGTTTCGTGTGGCATAGATGTAGGAAAACAAGTTCATGGAGTGGGACCCTATATCGAACTCACCTCTTGCCTTTTTTACACATAGATGTATGAAGTTGAAACCGAACCAGGGTTAATGTACCCTATACCTGGTATATAGTTACACCGTCCGTGCACATACACACATGCACCCAATCCAATGTCTCTTCAACTAATTCAACAACAACCTACTGTGTTCTTCGAAGAGTTCATAAAACAGCCCCGCACGGCAATCCTCAATAACACTCACTCACAAGATATTCACGACAACGACGATTTCACGACTGTAACGACTATAACGACGATCATACGCACACCACCACCTAATGCGCCTTCCGTCATTCGCAAGGCTAGCTGTCCTTGCTACGGCGTTGATACCCGCAGCTTCGGCTCTCTTCAAGGATGAAGTCGATCAGGTAGATTTCCACCACAGGTTGGTTGGAATTCCCGGGTCAGACTCGACGCAGTTCGCCAGTTCTAAGAACAGTGATGTCATCGTCACGCTGTCAGATTTGCACATCGTGGCAGCTGTTTCTGTATCAGATGGGTCTATTGTCTGGAGACATGATTTAGCAGCTGAGGAGGAGGTTGAGCGATCTAGATTAGCCATTGCGCCTTCTGGTGACGTGGTCATTTCAGGTGCTGGACAGAAAGTCGATGCGTGGGATATCGACACAGGCAGGAGTTCGTGGAGCCACGTACTCCAAGGATCGGTTATTGACGTGGCCATTGGGGGATCCGAAGGCAAAACTGAGGCCGCATTTGCCTTGACCGAAAGCGATGGTGTGTACTCCCTTACCCACTTCAGCCCGGCTGGTGGTGATATTTTGTCCCGTGTTGTTATCGATACTGCGCGCTCCCTGCGTCGTTTAGCTGCCGTTGACGGCAAGGCATACGCAGTCGCTATTTCCGAGTCCGAAGTTGAGGTCATAACGTTTGATCCTTCTGTCGGAAAAGTCACCGATACATTCGTCATATCTAGCAAAGGCAATGGAAACCCCAATATCCTCTTCGTTGGACAGAGCACGACCGCTCCGATTCTTGTTTGGAGCCACGGAGGATCAAGCAACATCTACGTGAATCATCTCGGGAGCAACGCCAAAACTGATTTGAAGCTCCCTTCTACCTCCCTTCAGGTCGAGGTTCACGCTACTACTGATTCCACCGGAAATATCTTTGCTGCATTCCATACCCGGTCTCGTTCCGGAAATTCCGCTGTCGTCTACCAAATGTCCGGGAATGCGGCCAAAAAGTTGCATGAGCTAGAGAGCGTTGTTGGGCGTGGAGCCTTGGATGCACAATCCCTTGACGGCGTTGCCTATTTTGTCCGCATGACTGATTCTGACGTTTTACTGATCAATGCGAACACGGCTGAAATTTTGAATTCATGGCCTATTTCCTTCTCTACGCCCAAGACCATCGTTCACGGCGTGTCCAAGATCCAGAAGTCGGCTGAAGGATCCCTCTCTGTGCTGTTCTCTGCTGTCACTGGAGATCAGGATTGGTCGATCCTCAGAAATGGATTTGAATTTTGGTCTCGTTCGGAGGGTCTTTCATCCTCTATCGCTGCCTTATTCTTAAACGACCGCAAATCTCGTGATGTGCTGAGGGCTTTGGATGAGGAGGCCCACACCGGACCTATTCAGGCGTACCTGCATCGTCTTGTTCGTCACCTGGGCGAATTACAATACTTGCCACAATACTTGCAAACCCTCCCCGATAGAATTCTTGATGCTATTTACAGTACAGAATCTGCTGCCTCAGTTGCTGCTTTTGGCTTCGGTAAAACCTTAGTGGTTGCCACATCCCGAGGCCGCCTATACGCTCTGGACACCGGTTCTCATGGTAAGCCCATTTGGGGTAAGCAGCTCACTGCATACGTGCCTGGACACAAATGGGAGATCCTCGGCCTCTATCACGATGAGGAAAGAAACCACATTATTATTACCGAAAAGTCTGGGCTTGCAATTGTTGTTAGCGCATCAACCGGTGACTTTATTCAGGCATTGCCTCCGCAAACCAGGGAGCCCTTGCAGAGTACTTTGTTTTTTCCCAATACTTCGTCGATTGTCTCCGTCGGTGTGGATGGCAAGGTGTTTATTCCCAAAGAGGCTGCAGTTGACGCCACTTTTGTAGTGAAGACTCCGGTGGGTGGTCTCTCGGGCGTCGTGGTGAAGCCTGATGGTACACAGAGTGTCTCCTGGACTTTCGTACCCCCACAAGGAACCTCTCTTACTGGGGTATATACTCGTCCTGAACACGACCCCGTCGCTTCCATCGGCCGAGTATTGGGCGACCGGACTGTCCTTTACAAATATTTGAATCCGAATACTGCCATTGTAACATTGTACAACCCATCGGATCGGAGCCTTACAACGGTTGTAATCGACACTGTGTCGGGTGCCACGTTACACTCGGCTACGCACACCGGCGTTGCTTCAGATCAGCCTACTTCATGTACATTCTCTGAAAACTGGTACGCCTGTACTTTCTTTGCCACGTATATTGTGTCCGATGGCAGTGGCCGTACCTTGACTGGACAGCACATGGTGATGACTGATCTCTATGAATCTGAACTTCCGAATGATCGTGGCATTTACGAGTCCGACTCGGAGTCTTCATCCTTAGGCACTAATCCTGTGCCAAACTCTGTGGCACTTCCATACGCTGTTAGCCAAGCTTATATCATTTCTTCGAGGTTATCTGAGCTTTCGGTTTCACAAACGTTACAGGGTATTGCCACTCGTCAATTGGTTGCTTATGCACCTGATCTCAAAGCTGTCTTCGGTCTGCCTCGTTCTTTATTCGACCCTAGACGTCCCGTCGGTAGAGATCCTACTCCCGCAGACATGGAGGCTGAGGGTGTTCCTCGGTATGCTGCCAACGTGGAGTTGGACCCCAAGGCAACCATTTCACATGCTAGAGAGGTCTTCGGCATCAAGGGAATCTCCACCGGTACTACTGGGATGGAGAGTACCGGTCTCGTGGCTGCCTACGGTACGGATTTGTATTTTTCGAGGGTTTCTCCCAGTGGAAGATTCGATATACTGGGCGCAGCTTTTGACCGAGTCAGTTTAGTGGGGACTTGTGTTGCCTTATTTGTGGCGGTGCTCGTATTGAAGCCGATGGTTATGGGGAAGAGTATTGATAGTGTTTGGAAACTGGTTGTTTAGAGGTATCACGTGTATGTTAGTCGTTTTGATGAATTCAATTGTTTCTAGAAGCTTCCAGTTGTGGTGTCCTATGCATGGAAGTCTCGATGATGTGTGGGGGCCTTATATCCGGTCCTTTTGTTGACATACACCTGTGTATATTTATGTTGTAATGTTGAGCTATTAAATCCTGAATGGATGTCACCCGTGTGTGGAAATGTATTTGTTGATGCACATTGTAAGATCACGTTATTGAATCCTCCTTAAAGGCAGAGACTAAGCACAAAGGCACCTCATAACCACATGGAGGGTGCATGGCAGACACCTCACGTTGTATTTGTTAGGCAAGCGGGGCATCACATATCATATGTACGTCGGAGATGACTTCATCTAGTCACATGAGCCATTTGTTGGATATAAACCCCTCAATGATATTACTAAAGGCTGACAAATGTGTGTATCTCGTTTATCATTTTCAATTGGTGACACGAAGCCGAAATTAATATTGCCTTAACCGGGTGTCTAGATAAGAAGCAACTGATACTGCGGAAAAACAAAAACCCTCGTATCACGGGAATTAGTATGTATGAGACGCAATGGACGGTTCTAGAAGCACGTGATCATCACGATTTTTAAGTGCTGACTACGTGGTGTAGCGCCCTGAACAATAACCATACATCAAAATTTGATCACAGGTGGTTTTGCATGTGTGACAGAAAGTGTGCGAGGAAGTACGTCTGAGCAGAGATTGTGAAGAAGTTCATAGGGGAAGCTTCGGTATTGAATGGCTAAGAGGTCTAGTGGGGCAGGATGGACACTTGGGTATACGTGATAGTTGCTGTCAGTCATGGACTATCATTTAGTGAGTCTTCTCTTATTCACGATAGATCCTATTAAGATTGCCGCGAATAAAAGTACATAGTGCTGCTCCTCTTTGTGCCTTGTAACAAAGTGATATCCAGTTCACAGACCCAGCGGGATGGCTCGAGCGATACAAAATGACATATGAGTTTATTTTATCCCTTGTACCATGGTGACGGGTCGGTTAACGTGGTGTAACGATGTCATTGTAGCTCAGGGTGACTGAAGCAGCTGCGTAGAAATAGCAGGTGCCACGATGAAACTTCGAGTTGGGAATTTCAGGTAGTTCTGAAGAGAAGATCAACACAACGAATAGAGTATCTGATAAATGAGGCCCACCTCTTAAAGGTCACATCTCTATTGGGCGTCCATTGTTCAGCCGGATGTTACCGAATTAAGCGCAAACGGAGGCCATTGTTATTGTATGTATAACAATGTTTTCGGAATCCCAACTGTCCTAGTTTGTTTAGCGCTGCCGATCTATTGCCTTATAGGCTAACTAGTAGGCGACGCATACACCACAACGTGTAAATGCCAACACTACCCGAAGACGGAAAGGGGCAACTATCCCATGAATCATGTCCTGTTCTACACTCGGTACCGGTGAGTAAATCAAGCTACGGGTAGGTTAGCGTCACGAAATCCCCACGGACTAATGCAGGTGAAGATATTGTGGCCTTCCAATACACATATGCCCGTCGGCTGGACGTTATGTATGTGGGCTACAGGATCCAATAGTCAAAGGTGTGTGTACATATGTGCACATGTATATATATATGTACATGTATAGGAGTGCATGCACATTGTATACACGCATACCCGGATTCACATAGACTGCATTCCTTTCGCACGAACATCCATTGATCGGCCTGGTAACGCCCAACCGTTGTGGGTTGTCTGCAAATCCGGTAAGACGTGTAACTTGGATAAAGTGGAGCTCATTTAGTAGGCAGTCTATTTGGCGTGGTGTTTGTCTCTTCTATCTTGATGTCAATGACCACAAGTGGAACAAATCACGAATGTGATCTTTTCAATCGTCGTAGACAAGGGTAGTGGTGAACAATCAAATGCGTAGGTTTGCTATGCGCTATTCTAATCGAAATGACAAACTATGGCGTGTAAAAACGTGTTCATCTGTGCATCCGGTTTACTAAACACGATTTGTGGATACATGTGACATGTCGTATATATGTACGTGTGTACGCATGTATGTACCTGCACATACCCAGCCCGACCAAATTGTATTTGTTATCTTTCAAAAAAAGGGACATGCGTGCATATGTAATTGTATTTTTTCTGGCCACAAATTGTATTTTATTCACGACCAACTGGCTTGCGTGTGACCTCATGAGAGATGCAAAAGACCACACCTTGTCTTGAACAGGCAATTTTAATCTGTGCAGACACTATACAATAGTTCCCTAAACAGGTAAGATATGATTACAATGACAACTCCCGTTATGGCGTCTTTTGAGCACTTGTCACTGATTCACATGTTGCGTATTTTCCGCGGTCTAGTTGTTCAACAGGATTGGGTCGGTTAGCTACCCCAGAAGCAGAACTTATAGACCCAAATGAATAAATAAATAAATGACAATGACTAACAGAGGCAACATACCAACACAATGATGCATAATTAATAGCATTATATACAAAGTGAATATTGTATAAAATATCCACTACCTACCCAAAAAAGTAAACGCGCCGTGACACCTCAATACGGTGAGTAGGTCAACACACCATAAGAATTAATCTTATATCACGATGATAGTCATAAACAAGGAATGAATTCTAACGTGGAAGATTAGAGAATGCCCCGCTGAAGATATGTAAACGTAGTTACTTACAATGGTATCGTTCTCATCACCAATTTTAATGCCAATAACCCATATTCTATAGAACGATAATGAAACAAACGCCGGTAACTCCAATATATGCGGAAATATGTACGCCCACAGTACGCTCAACTCAATGAAACCTTTTTAAACCCCTCTTTAAAATCAAAACCCAACACCCCATTCTCAACAAGCTTTTTAGCACAGAAGAGAATCCGCCTTTTCCTAATTCGTGTGAAGGAGGGCTTTTCCATTTCCATTGAAGTTTGCTCCATTGAATGTTCATACCATGTCTCAGGGAGATAGCTGTCCGACCATGTATAGCCACGTAACAAGGCATCTTCTGGCAACCATGTCTCGGTAGAGGCGTGTTTACCATGGTTTAGAACAGCTTGAGCATCTCTGTTTTTCCGGTACTCTAAAATCTCCTTCATTGAACCTTCCAATGTTGGAGGACTAGGCGCTAGCTCATGTTCAGGAACGGGTGCCAACGGAAGATAAAAGGTTTCAGGAAGAGGCTCATTGGCGCGCCGAATGCAGTTTAAAACATCAACCAGTTTATCCCAAGGTAGAGAGTCCTTCAGAATGGAGTTCGGACCGTGGCGTGATAGGTGTTCCAGGAAAACAAAAGTAACATGAAGATAGGGAATTACAATATGTCCGGTGGTGTCCTTTTCTCCATTGTGGTCGAGAAGCACTGATGACATGATGTCAAGAACCTGACAGAACAACTTGACAGCCGCCATAAACACAGTGTGGTTGCCATCACTGTTATATAGTAGCTTGCCAGTTGGGCTATACTCATATAAAGCTGTAATGTTCGTCGCTGCCAAAGGAGCACTGGCTTCTAACCAAGGTAAGGGATTCTTAATGATATCGCCGGGAAGGTCGGTCAGAAGCTTAGACAAAACCGGTTCAATGTCAGACTCTGTGTAACTGAAGGTCCTTGGGGCTGCAGACTTGGGAACCACGAGACTCGTAGTTTGCCGAGGGTTTTGAGGGGGGACAGATAAGAAACCAGCAGACTCGGAAGCCTTGGTAGGGGGGCTAACTGCCGGCCTAGGGGTCGAAGTGGTCTGTAAAGGTGGGGCGGTCTTCTGAGGAGGGTGGATTTGACGAAACATTAAACCGTGGAGATGAGTGAACCGGTAGTTGACACTAGGGTTGCCCTGTAACATGGCGTCGGCTGCCGGGTCAAGAAGCACATTGATATACTCGCGGGTTTGCAAGAAAGGGTCGGGGGTGCTGACGGCCTTCATATAGTACTGCAGCCTCGGAATGGGGTTCCCCGGAGATAAAACTCCAAGATGGTGGTACAAACGTCCGCAGTTGAACTCCTTCTCCAACGACTTCTGATACCACGAGCGGGCTTGTACTCTCCAACTTTCTCTCAAATCGTGACACGTAGTCTCAATGGCCATCTGAAATCTTGCCAAATCGCCCAAACACTCAGTCCAAACATGTCGCAAAGGGACAACGATCTCGTACAGCAAACTTAACAATCCATAACAAATGGATAACCACGCCACCATGAAGTCCTGTGTCTGTGGGAGATTTTTACGCATGAGCTCGAGGAGGTTGTAGATTCCATGGTGCCACATGCGAGCCGGCATATTATACTTTTGAGGAAGCCCCTGGAGTGCTGGACTGCCCGAAGGATGATGTGTGGCCAATAGAAAGTCGTGGTGTTCCAGGAGTAAAGAGTGGTGAAGAGACATCAATGACTGCCATTTTTCATTGGTGAATCCAACTAGTCCGTTTGGGTTTTTGTGTACATTGATGCACTTGTTCTCCACGAGAACGACTCCCGAGTATATACCTTTAATCTCCGTCACGAGCTGTGGTCTGGAGATTTGGGCTAATGTGAGCTGGTCGAACATTTTGTTGACGGGTGGGAGAGCCGCATCCTCTTCCGGAGTGTGCGGCGGGTCCTTGCCATCTGTATGGTGCGCGGATGGGACTTTCTTTCTTCTTTGGTCACTACTCTCGTGTGGTGGAGACGATTGTTCACTACGGGGATTCCAGAAGGCGCCATGTCCTAAATCATTTGGTTAGTATCGGAACATTTAAACGATATATATATTCTGTATAATTACCTGATACGCCTTTCGATGTTGCTAATTTTGGTTTAAGCTGTATGTGGCCTAACCTTTCATTTGTAGGTGTTGATGGCAGAAGTTCTGAGGTCCGGCTTGCTTTCGTAGCCTCACGGTGTCGGCTGGTTATATTTGGTGCAGGTATTTCTGCCGAGATAATAGTGTGTGTTTGGGCATTATTTGGAGCAGGTATTTCTGCCGAGATAATAGTGTGCGTTTGGGCATTATTTGGAGCAGGTATTTCTACCGAGATAATAGTGTGTGTTTGGGCATTAATTGGAGGCCATGGTTGAGTATCATTGGACTCGCAGAATTTGTTTAGTTCGACGGACATATTTAAGAGACGTCGACTCAAGTTTCGTCGCAAGCCAAACGTTAACAAGCGGTAATGCGGGTAATGAAAAATGATAGAAACAACAGGTTCTCGCAACGTGGGTGTGAAAAGGTTGTCTGTAAAGCGTTTTGCGTTTTTGAAAGAAGGGAATAATCTTTAGATTTGGAAGTATTGCAGTTGAAATGGTTGAAACAGACGTCTTTATATACATGTACATCAAGGCCAGTATGCCTTTTGCAGGGGTTCACTAGACTTGCACCATTGCCTTTTTTCGCCGGTTTGCCTTTTTTGCCTTTTTTTGCTTTGGCATTAGTCTTGCACTTGTGATCCCTGACGACTGACGAAGACAGACAACATTTTACTACTAAGCCCGCTGTCGAAGAATTACAAAATGAGAGGATCGGATCCAGGTTCTTGGGGGTCGTCTTATGCAGGCTCAGCCTATGGCTGAATAGATAAATGATTAATTACATATATTTCGTTCGCCACCGATCGAAGCCAGGTTAGGATAGATTCTGTTGGTGGGTGTTATTGTATCATTTTACGTCTATGTACCTGAACAGCGCGAACTATCAATCCCACGACCTCGCCCGGCGCGTCTGATCACAAAGGTGTCGTCCTTTGGGCCAGTCCCGAGAGGTGAGGAGATTCGAGTGCATTTGGCCAAGGAGCCCTCCTATGACCAACGTAGGGCCCGGTGAGGAACACCAGGAGGGGCTTAACGATGCATGTCCTGT
>LCZG01000011.1:239032-252679 GCA_001483325.1 Huntiella savannae | reverse complement strand
TATCTTCGTGGGTGTCGAAATAAATCAACCTTTTCCAGAGGGTGCCAGCTTGCGGTATGTATCCCGTAGGCCGGCGTACAACACTCTTGTCCTCTTCCTATGCTTTGTCGACGATGTTGTTTTTGTGACCGTCGCGATACGGGCAATTGAAAACTTTTCTTTGTTCCTCCATATCAGGAAATATCCTCCTTCGACGAAACCAGTATCGACCGGTAAGAACACACAGAAGCGAGACACATCCAGCGCGGAACCCTCTTCCAAGAAACGCTACGGAGTGCCGACGGAGGGCTTGAGTGTGTCCTTAAGAGTTTTTATCCAGTGAAGAATGCTCTTTAGGGGGTCGAGAGATGCCAGCGTGGCAGAAATCGATCAGGCTGGCCCCAAGAGGAGGTGAAATGAGCTGGATAAAAGGAAAAAAGGGTGTAATGTGTGGTTTAATACAACCAACAACGAATTTGGGGCGAATTCATCAGGCATTCGATGGAAATGGCGACTCCAAACCTCAAAGGTACCATTCCGAAGGTATTAGGCAAAAAGGTTGTAGGATAAATTCCTATCGCAACTATCTAACCTAAAAGATCCACTCAGCTACCAAAAACATTAATGTTGCAATTCACCAATATGCGGAAACCTCACGAGGAGGAGAAACATGGCGAGCCCATATCAAAAACTCACCCTCCTCCACCACCTGGCTGCGCATACGCGCTGTGTACACATTTAAGCGACTTCTCTCTAGACGTCTGAGCGTCCCGTTGATGCGGAGCCCAGTCGGCGCTGTCGATGACGAACTTGGTTCGGAGACAGTGGAGAAATCTCGACATCTGTTTGCGCCTGCCGTTTTCTGCTGGGTGCTGTAAGACCTTCCTGCGCGTCGCTACGCATTGCCGGAGAGGAGATGCGCGTTGTGACTGGGTGCGTAAAAGTGGCAGCTTCAGAAGTGGTGGCTGGCCACCGCTGTCGGCTGGTGACGTTTTTGGATGATGGATGAGAAAATCTTTGAGTACCCGAAGGCATGGCGAAAAGAAAGCTTGGAGTGTCTGTACGGGAAGCTGCAGTGAAGACCAGAGCCGGTGGTGCAGCCTCAACCACTGTCCCAGCCCATGCCACCAGCGGATTCCCAAAGGCCACCGAAGCAGTCAGATAGGGCGCGGGTGGGGTCTCCGTCTCCGCGGCTCGCCTCCGGTTAAACCACCACATACGGTCCTTAGCTCGGTCCTCCCTGATCCGCTTGTGTAGTCGGTCTTCATAGAACCTGCGCTGACTGCATTTGCGGTCGGCTGGCTCATGCTCCGTGCCACACAGGCATTTCCTGAACTTCCTACTTTTGCACTGGCGACGTGGATGCCCATAGGCATTGCCCTTGGTGGGCTGGACGATGCGTGGTGCTGGGGAGTACCATTCCACTTCGCGGGAGCGGAGCATAGCACCTACACAGGTTTCTTTGGCCGCAAGCCCCACCCGTAGGCCGGCCCTCTCCCACGCTGCATGTAGAACCTTGTCCAGCGGGAACAGCTTCCGGGCCACCCGCATGGCTTCAATGCCAGGGGCTTCAGGGGGATTCTTCCTTGATGGAGCTATTCCCTTCATGTAGAGTTGCCATGCATGATAGACAACCTCCCCTTTTACTTTGAGCAGTTCGGTGAGCAGCTTTGCCTTTCCAGTAGCCAGAACAGTTCTGCAGCACAGGGGCGTGCGTCATTTGCCGGGTGACTCCTCTTTGAGGAACCCAAATTTCACCTCTGTGTCACCTCTGGTCCACAGTCCTGGCTATATGAGCTGGCGCAGGGATGCGGGTGTTGTGAAACCGTCCGGAGCTACACGTAAAGTAACTGTCTTTACAACTTGTTCGGAGAGCTCTGCTGAGGAGCGGAGGTAATGCGGTCCCGGTGCCTCCGGGTTTGCCGGTGCCTTTCCTGCCTTCTTCATCCTCGCCAGCGTTTTGCGTGCCCTATTCACACGTTTCACCTCCTCCACGGCGGGAGCCACACCCTCGCTGACTGGACAGTCGCGGAGCAGAGCAACGACGCATAGCCATGCAGCCCTGGTATCCTCATCTACTCCGGAGACAAGTGGCTCTGACCGTAGGCACTTCTGTACAACATTTTCGCTCCACGGGCACACTGGACCCACAGCGTTGTTGACTACCGGTGCAGCGGTCGCCGAGGCAATCAGAGGTGCTCTACCCCCAGGGAAAACGCCTCTCCCATCTGCCATAGCTGTTATCATGTTCTCGACAAAAAATCCAATGAAAAAGGGGAAGAAACTTTTCTCGCGATCTGATTGGTCAATGCAGCAAAGCGAGATATTTAAGAAAGAGAGTTCCCTCATATCGTGAATGTTTAAGTGTGGATACGCATCGTGACATCAATCAAATTGTGACCTTGGAGCCTAGTTCAATTCATCAGCATAGCATCGAAGTTTGAATCTGACACCCAAAATATTACGGCACTGATGTCGGTTCACATTGAGCAGGGTTGATTAAAACTATAGTTAGTTTTGCATCGTATGACGATCACTGATCTTCAATTTGCCGCCTTACTTTATAGTCTGTGGATATACATATGTACATACTTTCGATACATGACGTCACCATTACATATCAGTACGTACCCAACAACAGGACATACGTACACCCAAGCCACCGCCTACACTCTGATGCCCGCCATGATCACGACATTCTGGCAACGTGAATATTCTCATGATTATAAGTAGTCATAGGTTAGATCATCTATATATGTACACCATGTAAGATGGCTGCCTAACGTTATTGGAAGATGTGAACAACACCTGACCGATCAGCACTAATACTCATCGTGAATGGGTGTTCTAGCATGGCTACATCCAACACACAGTCTAGATGACCACGTAGAAGGCCCAACTGCTCTTTTGAGACGACCGTATTCTTACCCCTCCTCTTATGCCCGGCCCCCACGGGTGCCTCAGTAACTTTGCGAGTCTGCTCAACACCAACCACGCAAGACCCCGCCGGGTGTAGGGTTGAATACTCCACCTTTTCTCCAGCATCGCTGCCAGAATAGATGCCGGAATTCTCGATCACTGCCATGTCCCAAAAGCGTAAACGTCGGTCTGTCCCACCACTGAGCATAAATGCGTGCTTGATGTCCATTCCGTTTGAGGATACGCCAGTTCCCATGGCCAAGGCACGTATGCCACAGTCCTTGGTACCCTCTACCTCGACGCTAGCGGCATAATATCCAAGTAGGTCGTTGGAAGAATCATCGTCTACCTCGATTGCAGTATACCCTTTGATTCCAGTCCTCATTTGTGAGCCAAGAATGCGATAGATCTCCCTGCACTCGCCAGTTTCGATGCTCCACGTGGTGACCTCATCTAAACCTGTTCCTCCAGCTATACATATCCATTTGCCGTGACCGCGAGCAGGGTGGTGTGTGATACGGTGGATACAAGACTTCCCTGGTAAACCCCAAGACTTCACACGCATCTGAAAACGTAGATCCCAAATATCAACAATCCCGTGTGACGTTCCCAGTGCAAGCCACGTGCGCCGTCTATCTAGTAAGAAGCAAGTGATCGTACCGTGTTGTACGGGATTCTGGAGAACGTAGAAGGTCTCCATAAGCCCAATGTCTAAGGCAAGTACTCGACATTTATTTGTAGCCAAAAGTAAAGTGGATTTGTTTTCCACTTTGAAGTGGTCACACCAGACGGCGTGCTCCCCAATTGGGAGTCGGTAATCACGTACCTGCTTTAGCTTGCCGTACCTACCCGCGGCACCCACTTCAACTCGTACAATGTGAACAGCCCCGTCAGTAGCGCAGGTAACAAAGCATTTAGATCCTTCAAGGAAACATAGTCCAACAATACGAGCCCCATCAGCGTGTCGGTGGGTTAAACGAGACCGTTGTGAGATGTTGCGTTCCAAACGAAGTGTATCCCATACCTTGGCAGTTCCATCATCAGACGCTGTAACAAAGAACTTGTGATCAGGCGACACAGCTACCCGGTTGATGGCGGCTGAGTGTTCGGCAAACATGGCAACAAGCCTGTTGCCTGGTTTCCACTTCGTTCCAGGCGAACCAAGAACTGCCATACCTCGACGTTGGGCAATAGCCGGAACGTATGGCCCGAAATCAGCCAATTGGCTCGCAGCCGCTTGACTGGCAATTTTAGCTAACATGTTGAGGATATTCGGGTCGCTACCTTCGTACGAATGATTGACAGAAGTCGGGTTCACAGCCTGGCCTGCAGTGTCATTTGCAAGTTCTAAACTAGAACCCGCTGGTGGCACATCTGCCGTGACAAACGGGCCCTCAACTTGGCCATATACAATGGTAGGTGAAGTTCCCGTTTCAGCCGGGGTCTTGTTGATATCTCGCCGATCCAAGAGAGACAAAGCCGATGACTTTGGATGTGTTGGCCGATTTGAAGACACGCTGGCAGTGTCACTAGTATCCTTATGGACTCTAGGAACGACACCTGGATCATCTCGTGTCACAGCACGCGCCCGACTACCGCTCCGGGAAGCAGAATTCTTTCCACGCTGGGTGTCCTCGATAGTCATAGAGGCATCCATCAGGGCGTCTGCGATAGTGTACGGGGACTTTAATGCTGATTCGGCTGTTGGGCTGACCACCGAATCTCCCACCGAAGGCTCGTCGAAGAACACGGTCTGTGGAGTGACGCCATTTTCACGAAGTGTAATTACCCCATTTCCGGTGGGTGTAAGTACATCAAGTGGGGGCTTGTTCATAGAAGCCGAGGAAGGCGTTCCTGCCCCAGAGGAATCTCTAATTCGCGCCTTGCCTTGTGCGTAACGCCAAATAAAGTCTCTAAGAGCCAATAACTTAAAATCGTCGTCACCGGTAAGCCCTAGATTTCGTAATTTGGCAATCCACTTTTCGTCCTCGTCATTGGTTTGTATGCGTGAAAGAGAAGTTGGAATGTCCGCCTTGAGTGCAAAAATGGCAGCGGTTTGATTTTGTGGCTTGGCGCGTGGACTATTTGACCAAAAAAGTCCTCGTTCCGTGTGTGTGGCCCAAGATACTGCCTGATCGAACACTGGTTGGGGGAGTGGGCTTTTTAATAGGTCCAAAAGTTCAATTTCGCCAAGCCGTGGCGACACGTAGGTAGTCAGGTATGGCTCTATAGTAGGAGCAATAAGACACTGTACATCAGCCACAGACAGACTACGGCAAGCCATTGAGAGAAACTCTGAGGCCGCTTGCCGAACCCAAAGGTTCGGATGGACGGTACACCGAGCCACTATGTTGATTAACTCCCATAGTTTTAATCTTGAGAATAAGCCCAACGAGGCCAGCTGGGCTAAGGCATGAATGGCTGATTGAACAACAAACTCCTCTGGGTCAACCAAAGCCTGAACAAATAGCGGCAACAAGAACTCCTCCAAGGCTGTAGCGCCGATCAATAGGGCTATACTGACTACAGTATCAAAGAACGCAGCTTTTAACATCCAGTCGCCGTCATTGAGATACGTGTATAGATGAGTGAGCAAGATATCGTTTGATTCGACGGGGCCAAAGAAGAGACACAAGTCTGGAACAGAAGTGAGGAGTGCCCGGCGAACATGGACATCGGCATCTTCGACTAGGAGCTTAGTATGGCGTTCAAAGATCACATACAATTGTAATTGTACGTTATCAAACATCTCTCCAAAGGCGACTTGCTCGTCGTCCAATCCGCTCTCTACATCAGGATCATCCTTAGTAAACGAAGCTCCGTCCATATGTAGTGTAGCAGCCATTTCTAAGAATCGTGCGGCAGTAGTTGCCAGGGTACCAATGCAGGACGCATACGTAGCTCGTACCAGTGATGACGTAGAGGACTTCTTTAATGCCTGATGGATTCGTGGGATGATGTAGTCCACAAAAATATGTGAGTTTATTACCGTGATTGTCTTCACCGAGGCCATCAACTGGGCGACACTTCGTAAGGCGGCCATGACAACCAAATCGCATTCATCTTGGAATAAGCAAACGAGAAATGGGAGCAGCCGATCCATTTTTGCCTCGTCTGTTAAACGCTCTGCCAACGCTAGCATGACATCACAGGCTCTAATACGAGACGCAGATCGGGCAGTGTTCCGTAAGCTTGAAGTGATCAAATCAAGGAAGATCAAGGCCCCATCATTATGCTTTGGTGATGCCTTGTTTGTGATTTCTCGAGTCTCATTGGCGACATGTAAATGGACCGGAAATTGAGAGAGGCTTAGCCGAGATGACGCACGCGCTGACGATACAATGGACTCCTTTTTAACTGGCGGGTTGCCTGAGATGGCGGTGCCGTCAAAAAACGAATTGATCATGTTGATATCTTGCCACACGCAATTGATTCGTTCATCTGGTTCTGCGAGGTGGCGTCGCATAACTTTCTCGTGTACTTGTCCACGGGGTAATGAAGATGAAGTAGCAGTATGTGACAAATTGGTTATACGATGCATATATCCATGTAAAAAGGTATAGAAGTATTCTGGGAATACCGTTCCTCGAAAAGACTCCAGGTATTTATCAGCCGTAAAACGCTTTTCTGGGTCAAGTTGAACCATGTGTGAAATCATATCTCGAATATTTTGGTCGGCAATGGACCCGAGAGCAGTGCTGGTTGGGTCATATTCCCCCCGTCGGTACTTGTAAAGTTGACTTAGTGTAAACAGTTCCGTCTCGAGGAATAGTTGAGCAATTACACATCCGGCGCTAAAAATGTCCATAGCCCACCCAAGTTTGCCTTCTGGTGGTGGTTGTGGTCCCGAGGGATAAAACCTTTCCGGTGCCACGTAGCAGATTCTGCGACCAGATGTGTCAAAAAAGTAGGAAAAGTCGGCGGGGTTGTCTTCCGGAAGCATGGTAGGCTTATATGATGACGAAAAGTCGGTTAAGTACAACCAGTTCCATGACGTCACCAGTACGTTCTGGGCCTTGATGTCACCATGGAAAACGCCTTTCGCATGTGAGTCACGTAGCGCATGAAGCAACTGAAATGCCAACCACTTTTTCTCAATGTCTTCTAAGAATGGGCGGGTGCTCAGGCGATCATATAGGGAGCTATAGAGAAAAGGTCGAATAAGGTAGCCGTTAGTCTCGGTTTCTACGAGACATTGGAAGGTCAAGACGTTTGGTATATCAGCCAGTAAATTCCGTTGTCCTGGGGCGCCATAGATCAGAACGAGTTAGCATGCGCGCTATAGAAAACATTATGAACAAAGTTATGAAAAGCACCTACGTAGAATCTCCCTTGTGTATTGGGCCAAAGACATTGGCGTGTAGGGCTTTACGAGAATCTTGATGAGAACAATCGCCTCGCTATGGCTTGCGCGAATACTCTTCATGAATTGCGCGTTTCCCATGCTTTTCTGGTACGTGAACTCAGCCATCTCGGGAACATCGACGCCAGCAGACCCGGCTGTCGGCGTCGCTAAAGAAAACGCCTGCCCCATTGTCGACTATCGGCGCGACCAATCCATACACGGGCACAGAAATGTAAAGGTATTTTCAAGGCGCTTATCAGTGGTGAGTGTGTATGATCGGTAGGATATCAATGTTCAATAGTAAACGCGATGAATATAAGAGGGCGGGCAAGCTTCGTGGCGTTAGCCAATCAATTCGGGAAACAAAGATGATTCGTGTTTGGTAAGTATCAGGTTATCGTGCAGGGCGTTTAATTCGTGAATCGTAGAATGAAATGCGATAGAGTGAATTCCGGAAAGAAAAAGAACAACAGGTAAAATGTAGAGAATCGAGGAAGCAAATTGTTGGTATGTAGATGCGTGCGTATGTATGACGTCTTTGAGCTCAATACACTGCATGTATGTATATTTAACCCTGTAGATAATCATAACCCTAGCATATGTCACATGCTCTGGGGACAAATGATCAACCGCTCATTGGGCTCAGTTCGTTAGAGCGTCGTACTAACTGGCGACGAATGAGGGACAAGGAAGTACAAAATGATCATGTCATGAGCGACAAATGTAAGGACGTCAAGTTCACCACCGAGCTGATATATATGACGACTAGAGAAATTTCCCTAACTATTCCAAGTTGTAATTAACGTATACATTTTAACTATGTATTCATATCGTTGTGAAGAAAGGCAATGTCTTTGTTGAAAACAAAAATGGACCGTAGCTTGTCTTATAAGACACTAAATGTGTTATGTGGAACCTACAGTCAAGCTGTTCAGATGCCGTATACATTTCGGTAGTAGACGTTACATGACAAAACGAAGGCCCGTGACATAAAGTAGTTTATCATGTGAGAATATACATAAATACACATAATCTACCAAGCATTGTTCGAACCTCGAGGGTACTCTGATTAGAGCTAGATTGTGACATCTGAATACATAGGAGAACATTAACTAAAATAGCCGAGAGCTTAAACCCCTTAGTGAAAACTATTTGTGACAACAACTACCGTTTTGGGGTTCATAAGATGTGGCCATCTCAGAGACATTCAACGTAGCGTTGACTTGATAGACATATACTCTGGGGCATAATTTCATTCAGTTTTAAGATTGAATCTCCCAAGCCCTGAGAGTATGTATCGGACATTGAAATGCCAAAGATATACCTATGTACATGATTCATAACATTAAAGACAATATGTACTTTGAGCATTGGGTTTTGAGCCACTATAGCCATGAGGTAACTTTGGTGCTACAAAAAGATAACATTATATCCTGGTATGTTATCGATTATCCTGTGTACAAATGGAATGTGTATCAACTATCTGAGAGATTAGAAACTTTGACGAGTGTTACTAAGAGGTGACTGAAATCCACGAACCGAAGTACCGTTTCACAGGGTCATGCGGCAAACTGTATGCGAAGGGGAGACATGTATGTACACACATACACATGTATTTTGTCATTAGAGAAAGACAGGTAATGAGTTGGCTTCTAGAAACCAATGGAGAACTGTAGATACTTCGGGAGGATACTCTGCCGAGGTTGGAGTTACTAGATAAAATATGTAAGTACAATTACATATGCACTGGCGCTTACACCGGTTCACTCACCGGAAGGATTGTCACAAGTCTACCTTCCCGGGAAATTTTGTCACCGAGGCTATATTGTGCCCGGTAAAGGCAGAACAAAGTCGCTCGTTATAGAAAAGGGCTTGTTTCATGTTGCACTTCCCTTCAATGAAAAGGCACATTGAGTACATTTTAGGTTTCGGACTCAGACTAACTTTAAAGTGTAATTGTCTAAATGCACATGAGATCAAGCGCCCCCAGCCATAAGATTGTTAAATACCCTGTCAAGCTAGTCGACAACCTGAATCAGCTATGCAGGATGCCACTTTGTGTTGGATGAGAATCACCTCAATTTGACGAGGAACCCTGGTTTGAGCAGATATTGGCAACGCCCGGAAGGACTTTGGAATGATATTCCTGTAAAAATACAATACCATTCAGGCAATATCTCGTCCCCCAAAGACCCAAAGGGCAATAAAACCAGAGGATTTGATTCCGCCTGTCCGTAACTGTAGATATGTGTGTACATAGGTATGTACATACATATGTACATTGTAGGTGTATACATACGTATGTATGTACATGCGTCATACCAGTTTCTTTATCTCTGCTAGCTGCAAGGCCGTGATTCCGAACTTAGAAATGTGACAGAGGCATCGTTATCTTTGGACGAACTAATATTCTGTTTGCCTTTCATGTTAGTGTGTGAATGATGACCGTGATCATCCCTGGTGGTACACATCAAACCTATTGCCTAGTCACGCCCCGCGGACTAATCCACACTCTATTCCGTAATACCATAATACTCTTGAATTTGTTGAGTAGTTCATCCAGTAAATATGTTTTCGAGATTCGTCCATGTGACTCAAACAATACGTCACCTTTGCCTTTAACTCTATTTTTCAGGCAAAGAAAGCATGTAATAAAAGCTTTCATAAGAGCATGAATGCCCAAAACATCAAGAGCCGACGCAACGGAAGAACTTATGCATCGTCATTTCCAAAAACATCCTCCACATACACCGATCCAATCTTTTGCCATGGTCAGACGCAATTTATTGAACATTAGCAATGTCAACTATCAAGAGATATTACGCCATGACCAAGAGCTAGAGCCTACTCAGGTGGCCTCTCTTAGAACTGTTGTTGGTAATCAGCTTGCCATTTGTGTTAGTTAACATACTTGCTGACAGATATTACAGTGTCTCGACAAGAAGAACATGTCATGACCCATTATGGCCCCCGACCGCAGCTTCATGGATACCCCGAGCCGGCCGAATTTCCGCAATACTCACGGAACATCATTCATAGACCAATTTCCAGTCAGCAGTATGATAGCCATTATCGTGACCACCGTGATTATCACGAAAGATCACACAATGACAATAATCCAGCCGACTTTACATGGACCCCGAAAGTTCATGTCGTGGACCAAAACACTCGTCGTGAGAAGACTCAAGTTCCCGTCTCATCCCGTCAAAGGACCCGAAGACGAAGTGAAGATGACGAAGTCGACGGTTTCGTTGTAGTGGAGTCTGACCCTGGGTTACGGTTCACGGCTGCGGACAAGGTAGAAGTTGAGCCAAATGACGGGGGATTTATCGGTACAGCATCGGATATCGACCCAAGAAGGTCCAGACATTGCGGGCCTCAACGACAGTACACTGTTGGTAGCGACGGACCCGTTGGGCTCAGTCACAGCCAAATGCGAAATATGGACGACCTGGGGGTGCGAAGGGCAGATCAAGAAAGAGGAACACCGGACTCTAGATTTCGTCGACACTGGCTTTCTTCAGATACACACTGCGCCATAAATTCCCTCCATAACTCACCATCTTCTACAACCAGAGGCTTGGGCTCCAACAGCAACATCTTTGGACCCACGGACTACCATGCGACCGGAAGACAACTAGAACACTCCCAATCTCTCTCACAGTCACAGATGGTGAGTGGCATTGAAAATATCACATATTACGATGAGAGCCAACGATCTGGCGAGGAGGCTTCTAGGATTTTAAGCGCCGATTGCAGTGAAGGGAGCAATTTTGATGGTAACAGTCTTGATGGTAATAATTCTGACGGTAACAATTGTGATGGTAATGATTCCCCGGAGAGTCGGATGTTTCGAGACGCTGTTTTTGTGGGTCCCGGTAATATTTAAATGGACTGAGAGCGCAAGCTTTGATATCATATTTTTCCCATGACCTGAGATCAGACACGTTACTCGTGGCCAATGTCGATTTGACAATCCTGTATATCCTTACGGCCGTAGCAATGAGTACTATCTCTCTTACAAAGTTTACAACTCAAGGCTTACCCCATCCGACGCGGCAACGATATTTGTTGATCATTATTCTGGAATGAGACCTTGTTAATGTACGGTGCGATATGATATAGTATAGCTTGGGAGGTTAACAAGATAGCCGGCAGTCAAGAAGATAGCCTGTAGTCAAGTTTTGACCGAAATTAGTAGATAACGAGAATGCCACTCCTTTATATTTCACCTTATTGACTATTGCAATGGAGTCCCCACCGGACATAAAGATTACCTAAGGATCAGGTGATGTGAAGTTGTTAGTGTAATCGAATGTAGATGCGTATGTAGATACATGTGTACAAGCGATGGAAACAATACTTGTGACGTCATATAATAAAGTACGTTTGCGACGAGCAGGTTGAACATTAGAACCCCTGGCAGTTTCCTTGACAAAGACCTCATGACCTTAGCGCATTCATCAGTCAAGGTGAAGTCATTACATTGGACCATGTTGACGATACATGAGGTAGGTTTGATGTAGCAAATCTATCAAACTAACGCTTTCCTTAATCACAATATCGCGACCTTTTGGTTGAGAGGTGGTATGCCAACATACAACTGGAAGATTTTGGTGCCCATTATGACGTCATATTCGGGTACTGTTCGCATAGCCCACCCGGGGTTCACCAGTCACAGCAAAATACACATCATACTGGTATCTCGATTGTAGATAGATTGACTCGCAGTAGATTTGACTTTGTAGATGCCTAGTTATCGAGATACATACATAGAAGACACACGTCTTTAACTTTTCGCCATGCTTCACCGCGACCTATCATCAAAACACCCTGTCATTACCCCGCTTTATATGTGAGACCACAGGAGCAATCACTTCCATACATTCAAGACCATTGAAACTGTGCATTGATCATTACTGTCGTTTGAATTTATCAATAGAGGATCACACTGTCAACACGGAGTTCTCTGTATACACTTGGAATCTTTCTCTCGGCTAGGACTCTACTGACTTTGTGGGTGAAGAACGATGTCCGGAACATAGCAAGTGGCTCGGAAGTATTTTAATATTATGGAGTGCCAAATGTCAACCATGGTCAGAGTGTTGCTTTATGGATAGCCTTTTGTTAAGCACTAGGCGCTGGCCACGTATAGGGCAGCCCGATCAGTGTACTCCGATACCAGGCACGAAAGCATTCCGGGATGAGATCAGAGCTTGGACGGAATATGAGTACTAACCCAGTCACCGGAGAGTGACTCGGGCTGGGTTACCTAGCACAGCATTGAAAATGGGTGGGTCACTTGGACCGCTGTAATACGTTCATCAACAATTAACCAGCGACGACAAAACACATCCGAATCGTCACAGTACTACCCGGGAAGGGGCTAAACCCGCTGCGCTGTTGTATATCGACGCACCATTTTCCGTGAGACGTAGGGTAATGCATGCATCTATCGGATGTCTGGGCACCCCAAAAGGAACATATACCATATGATTTGATTCTGACACTATGGGGAGCACCGAAATCCCCGTGACGGCTCTGTGATACATGCGTCGTAAGAGAGAGATAACGCGAGTCTGCATCGATGCTCCGTGTAGTAACTAGGAAGATGACCAAGAAAAAGTCAGCCATGTTCAGCTGATGGGGGAGGTTTTCAGAAAGGCCGAACAGCTGGCCCCATGACTCGGCTCAGTTCAATCCGAAATTATTCACATTTCGCGAGATTTCAATCGTCTCTTGCAGGCCTCACTGGGCAAAGAGAGAACGAAGTAATCGGTGTCAGTCAGTGACGTCATTCACGAAGGGCAATTGGATCAATCATCGTCCCGTATTTGAGAGCGATGGTTGGTCTCGCGCATGGATTGTGCAAGAGGTTGATGTCTGCGAAGAACATTGTTAACCATTGAGGTTGATTTACAGCAAATTGGATGACTAGCGATACACGTGGGCGAGACGGCACGCACAGTGTCCTCAAATCTAGCGATACAACGCAGACTATTTGTCGTACAGTCAATGCAAAATGGTCCTGGGCTATGTCTTGGTTATCAACGAGGCAGGTTATGATGGGGCATATGTTCCACATGTGCTTACGGTGCATTGTTCTTCGTCAGATACGGAAAGTTTCAACGAGTCACTGTTCCACGTAAAAGGAACGCGAGTTGCTTGTACCACCCACGCCGCTTCAAACGATGTAACCTCTCAGATACAATTATGTTCGAGCAAAACCACGAGCTTCACAGTCGTGCGCCATAAATCATGTGAAGCCCTTCGCACGAGTCTAGATCTTGACCGCTTGTTTTCTCTAACTGGGTTTCATAGAGGTATTAAAATAGTATGTATGTACATAGATGGCCACGACAAACCTGATACGGAGCTGTGTTTTGATATGGTGGACAGGACAA
>LCZG01000011.1:210972-222533 GCA_001483325.1 Huntiella savannae | reverse complement strand
AACACGCAACTCGCAAACGGTTCGACGGGTGATGGCGGCAATGACTGTGACCTTGGCGATTCCGACGATCGGTCAAACACCTTACAGGAATTGCCGACAACCACAACTGTCCCTGCCGTTCCATCCGAAACAGAATTTGTCCGCAACCTCCATCTTCAAATTTCCACATCTGGCGGTCGTGATAATGGAGCGGGCTATACGCGGCGTGGGCAAGGCGCACTCTCTCGTGCGGTGGCCAGCATCCGGAAATACGATGAAGATATCCGTAATTTCAAACACCTCCCGGTCCCCGGCTCAGACCCGCCCGAACGACCCCATGAAATGCCCGGGGTGTATCACAGCTACCTCCATGATGCAATGCGTATCAGTGGGGCAGGTGGCTACTGTCCACCCCACTTGACTACACCCGCAGAGTTCGAAAAAGACCTTGACTTGGAGGAAGGCCCAGATGCTCAAGCTACCGAAAATGACCCGTTCCAGGGCTATGGGCTACCATTCCTTTCCCAAGAGCCCGGTATCTCACGTCTAGAACTTGAACAGCGTGCGGAGGAATTTGTTTCCGAATCAAATGCTCCTGGTGAGATAGCTCAGGCACGCCCGACCTGTCTGTCAACCCAATCGGCGCGTGATATCGTGGCCCAGTTCAAGCGCCTCTAACTCTGTTAACGGGACGACTGAGGTATGTATGATCACCTGACCCGCGCTTATTTTCGTGATCGCTAGAAAGTCTCGTTAACATCAAATCTTCTTAGCAGTATGACTTGACTACTCGTGCTTCAACAACTTACCCGATAACAATTAGTGATTTTGTCAGCGTGTTGCCAGCTACTGACGTCAGACCCAATGACACGACAACTGAGGTGTCACTATTATCGCTCGTCTCTCGTGACCTGTGTGCAACTTCACGTCATCACATCTTGCTCGAACGTCCCCCTGTCCTCTCTTTCGTGGTCTTTCCTTTGGTGCTTGTTATAAGATGTTTCTAGTGTGATTTGTTTGTTCGTTTGTTATTGGAAGCGGCTGCGGGGGCTCTTTGTGGTAATGGTGAGGGTGGGGGTATATGTCGTTATTGAATTCAATCTTGTTTCCGTTTTTTTTGTTCTTTCTGTTGGTTCCCGGAAAACGAGTGAATTTTGTGCTTTCGTTCCGTTGATGTCGTCTGTGGCAATGGTGTAACCACCGCTGTTGGAGCCGAGGCGAACTGAACGTGGCCTTCATGAGCCGCTATGACATGATCTGAGCTTGCCATCGATGTCGCTATAGATACAGCAATTGTGTAGGACGTAGGACTTGTTGAGAAGAATGTAAATAGTCGGGAGGCAGTAGGCACGAACGCTCGCCGAGAGCCTCTTCGTCGATGGAAATGGCAGGAGTCGTCCAGCAAGAGATGGTTGATCAAGTATCCGTTGGGGAAAACACAAGCGTGTGTATATGTACATGTATACCCATGTTTAGCTCTTCAACCAGGACCAGGTTATCCGCCTCACCGGTCACGATAACCGGCATCCTGGTTCATTCATCGCGAGCCGATGTGGAATCTAACAAAGAAAAGGAGCTTGATTTTCAGTCAGTGCGGGCTGAGTTTCTCGATAATCAGGGATATCAGGGATATAACTGATAAACTCTCGGTAATTCCATGAGTGTAGACTATGGTCACATGGTGCTTGAATCATCCGATGCTGTCCAAGCGAATCCAAATTCGGTTGTGGGGTAGAAAGTGGGCCGAGAAACGGGTTAGTCTGCTGAAGGAGCGTTTGGTAGCATCCATTTTGATTTGAAGTTGCTGAATCTGTTGTGTCTGGGCCAAAGTGTCTCACGGATGAACTAAAGCGTGTTCGAACGGGAGAGTTCTTGGTCAAACTAACACGTATCATCAGGGGCATAAGGTTAGAATATAAGGACCATTGAATCGAACAAGTCACCTTCTCAATTGAAGCGTACCTAATTGTTTTGTCAGGCGCCAGCCTACTACCACGCCGGTCTACACTTTCATTCGCTAATCTCTCCTTTTGGGTATGTAGATATGTATGAACACAAGTCACTCCGCCGCAGCGATTTTCAGCCACCAACAAATCAACCAGAGGCCTCGAGTCAAGGCAGAGGTGAAGGACAGTTTTCACTTTGAATTGGGTTACCTCGGGTACTATATGAATCAACCTTTACGAGGCCTCATTCCGCGGCCTCGTAAGACAGGTCTCACACACGAAAGCCGAGCTGCATGAGGCAAACAAGTTGCCCCAACTCTAATCCCTATAGCAAATCGATACTTCGGTTATAGTCTGTGTTGTGTGTATGCCATTCCGTTCGCAAGTGCCGCTGGTACTTCAACTTAGGACGCCCAGTTCAATACTGGAGGCTATGATGACTTCAGACAGCTCTCGATTTCCCACATGAAAAACTTTGATTATCATTGACCACTTAAGTCCCATTTACTCAAACTTACTGCTTCCAATATAGAGTTCTGCGTTGCTCCATCACAGACCATGCAGCTACGCTATGTCCTCGACTATCCGCTATCTCTCATATTTGGCGTTTATATGTAATGCCACGCATATATCTACGCGCCTTGTTATGTAGACAAGGGCGTATAACTTGATAACCCCGAGACAGGCTCACAACAGCGTAAAAGAATGGTGAAGGTTAATCCCCGGAGACCAATATAAGTGTCACGATGAAGTAATGGTAAAGCAGTTCTGTCACTGGGTGAACTTCAAGCCAAGTAGTGGCTGACACTTGAGTAGTTTACAGACTTTGAAGCGGATGCCTCGACGGATTTCTTCCCGTCAATGTGATACTCGTTTCAGTATAGATATCCGACCCGTCTTATCAAATCTTGATACACAAAACGTTGAGCTATTAACACGGGTTCATGCATGAAATACTTTGGTCATGGATGTCCCAATTCAACCTTCGACTTACTGTGAACGGTAACATGAGTTTCGGTTGATGTATTTATGACATCACTGGTCATTTGAGTCTGTAACTAAAGATATAAATTACGAGCCCGTCTCTAGATATTCACATGTGTATCGACCCATCCAATGTCCCAAAGTAGAAATTTTCTTGATTTATTGACTGTGTATGACTGATGTAGCTCGCAAGTTTGAGTCACAGTGTACTTTGGGTTCTTCAGTGACGTAAGGTCCAACGTGCAGATGATCCCGGCCCATACTAAAATCATTTTGATGTTTGTTAGGGTTATGAATATCCTCCATGTGAGCTGTTCATTTTATCAATCCTTGCAATGTAGTGAGCTGGCCGAATCAATGAGTTCAACAGCGATTGTAATTACTCTTCCATAGTGGAGTTTGGATCTCAAGGCGAATTCTGCTTAGTTAGTTTTGGTCCGGAATCGTTTCCTTGCCACAGTCGTAATAGGTTGTAACTATGGCTCGACGTGCTAGTCAGCGTCTATGTCAACACGACGGAGTCAGCGGCAGGATAAGGAGCCAACCATTTGCAGTTGCGAATGAAACCGTTGGGTGTGGTTGAAGCAGTCGTGGTACATACACCAATATTTACTATCAAATGTCAATACCATATGTATGCCGTCACGGGAGCACATATTTTGTTGAGCTCCGTGCATGAATCCTGTAGTGCCTGACTTTGCCTGACGACAATACAGGGCGGATTCCACCAGGGCGAAGAATACCCAGAATGATCGCCCAATCGCCCTGAACCTGAGATATATGTTGCATTTAGTGCGTAATAAGCTGGCATTCAGTTTATGACCAATCAAAAAAGAAATATTGTACATATGTATGTACATACACAATCCGTCCGCTCCGGTCAGGGCGGAAATCTCAACTAGCGGGTTCCGTTGCATCCCACTCCTACGACCAGCCTTGATCTCCAAATGTATGGACATACATATGTACATACATATTCATGAGGCTTGAGGTTGAGACCATAATCGGCCGAACCCAATAACAACAAATTGTGTCAAAATACACATGTTAATCCATGGAGCAGCCCCCTGTTAGGCATCAGCATGTGTGATAGTAGATTGCCGATCTCGTGCTCGTAGACGGCTATCAGGGTGATTACCCGGATCTTTCTGTAATATGGGCTTCAAATATGGGCTGGGCATTGGGTTTATGACATAGATCATGTGTACACACCCATCATCAGAGAGCGCTGTGTTAGTCATCGATAACCCTTGGACGACAAGGTATGTGTATCTAAAACAAAAGAAGAAGGAGCTCGATGTTAGTGTCCCGAAGTAGTGCTTTCGAGTGATGTTGCACAAGATATCCTTTGTCTATTATTAGTGCGACCACAGTTGGGTCTTGAGGAAGTATGTTCATGTAAGGTTAAGACCCCTCATCAATTTGTAGCGCAGAGCATTCGTCAGACCCGACATATGTCTTATTTGGAATTTGTTTGAGTCGTTGGATAAGCGAAGCACAATGTGAATCGGCTAAATGATACGCTTGGTGCATATGCGAGTGGCGCTGGTACCATTGTTCCGTGAGTGGCGGCCGATAAACGACGGCCTAGGCCACCAAAAGTTGTCACGATGAATGTCGTTGGAAATCAGACCACACTCCGAAGACGGAGAGACACAAGGTTGGGTTGTTGTACATTTAGCAAGTTGGCATGCATGTGCTACTACTATGGCGACAACCGATATTGTCAATTTTGTTCACCATGTGTTCTCTTCGCCCTAAGATAAATTCATGCCAACAAACCGAATGTGAAGCCCGTCGATGTTGTATGGTTGGCAGAGTCTTGTTAATGTAATTTATTGAAGGATACCACACACCCGTAGTCCAAATGCTTGACACGGAACCAGAAATGGGTCACTGTGATGCATGCCTGTATTTCATCATGTGGATTTTCAGTCAGCCCTTAATGTCATTGGATACACGATGGTTATGATGCAGAGAGACCCGCCAAAGATTCCCGTGGGTTACGGGTGTATTTCTTTTTCATTTTAAGAATCCGCGTACGGTGCCACGTCACTAATGATCTGATAAATATAGTTTCATAAGCTCTACACTTGGCCAGAGCCTTGGTCGTAGCCGCTGCGCGCCGATAACGGGCCGCCATTGCACCGGTTAGATTCCGTTCGTATACCAAACCCAAGGCGGCAGATGACCGGCCACACTCCAACATGTATATATATACAGCCTCCGCGCTTAAGGAAGTTGACTGATGAGAAGGGTCGCTGTTCTTCCTATTAAACTATCTAACTACGATCAGAGTCGGGAATCCATTCACGCCGAATAACGCAATTGTACTTTATTGAATAAAAGAAGCTTAATACATCCCACTTCACCTTCTTTCCTTCTTGCCTCTATCCACGGCCTAACGCCCAAACCCACTGTTAGAATCGAGAACCACCGTCGAATCGGTTCCATTGACTAGGCTAGCCCTGACTGGTTGGTATATTGATCTACTTGTAGGTTGTTCCGGGTGACGAAAAACTGCGAGCTACAAGTTGACAATGAATAGCACATACGGCACTAGGAGCGAAAGACCCTACCATAACCAACAATACCAACCCCCCGGAGCGAACCACATCTATCTGTGATAGCCCAGACAACGTGGGTTCTCTTCAAAACAAGCGTCACTCTCTAAATCCACCTGCCAGTAAAGTCGAACCCTTGAGTGACCATCTCCAGAACGTCTCTAGTCGCCGACACTTTCCTGCGAAGAACTCCGAGATGCCTTCACTTGTCCCTAGACAACCATCCTTATGCTTGGAGAAACTCGATGGCTCACAGACTGATGATTTCTCCACGATAGTCGAGCCCGATGTGCGTTCTCAGAGTCCTGTAATATTGATTAGAACCGCAGAAAAGGACAGAGACCTGTGTTCTGAGACTAACATACCAAGCTCCATGCTACTGATTGGTATGTTCCCCTTTGGCTCCCGGTCACCTCAAACTTCGCTATACCCACGGACCGTCTCTATAGAGTCTGATACAGAGGAGGGTAGTGAACTTGGGCATCCTCATGCCGAAGAGCCAGATGAGAAAAGGAGCTTAGACACATTGAATGACATTGAAGGAAACCAGGAGGGAAACTCTAGGTTATTGCGAGCTCCTGAACAGTGTAACGTGGGAACACATGGTGACCAAGTACAAGGTCATTTCTTTCGTATTTTTGAAGCATTGTTCTCGCGATGGCGCGCTCCCGATTGGATTTCAAAGCTCTGGTCTTAGGTAAATCATGAATTTGGCAGGTGGGGTGTCTCTCTAATGACAAGGTAGTGAAGACTGATCACAGATCATGCGGCAAGATAGTTGATTTTTGCTGCATTCTTGGTACATAGCCGCGTATGGTAATGTAATAAAGGCAACGTTCCAACTTGGTTTCAATAATTTTGTCGTTTGGGGCTTGCGATTTGGCTGCATATGCATTGACAGTAGTGAGATGACGTGGGTCTAAATGTCTACAAAATAGAAAAGTGTTGAGTAAACCTCATTATCCGTGTAACCATGTTAGCCTGGTCAAGGCTGTGAGCCACGTGCGGATGTGTCTCCGCACCCCCGGATGAGGTAAATACGTTTCTGCACATAGATGCATATATGCGTTTACATATACATGCACCCCGCATTGCTTGAGACTCGCCCCTCCCGCTGGATGCTAACTAGACCCGCCTGCAAAAGATCTAAGCCCTGTTTCCTCGATAGATATCGGCTTGAGTTATAACTCACGCTAACCGAACCACCCCAGCACCTTACACCGTTACCCAGTATGCACACCCCTAATCATCTCGGCATACACAAACGTGCTCTTGCTAGTCATTGGGATGGGAATTTCGGCCTAACAAGTGACGAACGTTCGTTAGGCAAAATAGAAAGTCGTTTGGATCCACCAACATGGTTCTCAGCTGGGTCATCACCACGGAGTACCCTCCCCCAAACAATTAGAGGTAGTATCCTTGGCACCGTATAGCAGCGTCAGGTCACATCACAGTTACGAACACTAGGTGTTAGATAAGCCTTATGGGTATATATTGAAAATCTGGGGTATTGGCTTTGTATTTGATTATCTACAATAAAAAGAATGTTTGTCAGACACCTAAGCGTTCACGTCATAACCGACAGGTTTGAATCGTGGGACGAAGACACGTCTGGAGGTCGAGGAACGTTCAGTATACCCTTTGCTACGAAAAAAACTTTCATCATGCTTCTCATTTGAGCGTATGTTCCGACCATGCGCAGTTCTAACTCCCGACCAATAAAGAGTTCACCTCTATGTCTCACTACTGTCAGCCTCTGCCCTGTCTGATGGCTGCTCACTGTAACCTCTTCTCACTGTATACGGACCTGCTTCCTATATAGTCCATGATAGAACAGTACTAGCAACAAAGTCCAAAGGTTCCGCTTCTTTTTGGCGCAGTGGTATGCTGATGCCTCCCAATCCGTCAACTACACGCCAATGACGTGCTTGCTCAAAAATACATATACAAGTATACATACATGCACGTAGCCCCACGGCTTTCAACCTAGAGAATGTCCATCTCCTTATCCACGCCACCACCACTACCCGTGCTGACTAGTCGTGAGTATCCACATATTCCCATTGGCACTCATGCATACGAACACACTATGTCGCCCCTCGGTAACCCTTCCGAATTAGTCCACTCAGCTGCCTTGAAGTGGAACGATATTCACCTACTTTGGTGCATACCTACCTGCTTGCCTGGGAGTGGATAGTCACTTGGTAATGTTCAGCAAATCCAATCCCAAGTCCAGACAACCACAACCCCCGGTATTGACCAGGATTGAAGGGGTGTCTCAATCGCATCCCGTAAGCTATGTACAATGGACCATCACAACGTGGTAGTAGGAATAACCCAGCTTGAGCGGGGTAAGAGTATGTAGAACAAAATACCGTTATCCAGAGTTCCCAAGCGCTGTTGATTTACAAACGTCTCTGGTTCCTCCCTGATACGTAAGCCCGGCTGTCTGCCTCCATTGAGAGTGCTCGTGAACTCGCCCCCAATGCCGGTTTGAAGCCTGGAACCAATCGGATACATTCTGTGGTTGTCGTAGCGGGGGGTGCTGTTAACCATTGTTCACATGCGTGTACATACCTAGTTAGAGACCTAGATTGTGGGGTCCACCAGTTGTATTTCGGGTTTGTGACCAAAAACCTTTTCCGTGACGCGGAACACAGAGTGGGCCGTTAATAGCATGACCGGGTTTAGTTTGGCTAAGATACTCCATAAATTTTAAGCCCCATAGTATCGCCTCGCAGATAGTGTCCCCACACAGACAGACCCAGAAGTGTGTATATAGTAAGCTCAGCATGACTGCGTCGGAGTTGTTGTCGTGTGGTCCTCGCCTCATAAAGGTCTAAGATACGCAAACACATGTAACACTTTAAAGCTTAGGGGTTTATTGAGATACCATAACATAGTCACATTTTATTGTGGGTGCTGAGTGGAATGTCTCCGGCCTCTCAAATGTCGTCACTATAGGCACCCCGGTGTCAAGATGTCCCTCGTCAGACGGCAGAAGTACACCAACGTGACTAATTCATCATAACTGGACCAAGCACCTTGTTGGCCCCGCGTGTGCGCGCTAGCCATCACGAACCAGTAGGTAATACACTTAGTTACCTGCAAGTGTGCATGTACATACATACATACATAAATCTCTATATCGCATCATCGTCTTATAAAAGTACATTTTGAGCTTAAGGTCTGGCTGTAAAGGATCACCTGCCCACTTCGAGTGTTATCTAAGCGCGGTACTTTGCCTTTGTTCTCCACATGTTGGGCAGAGTTGGGTCAGCCTCTCGTGCTTATGACGATATTGGAGGTAGACTTTACAGGTACATCACTCAGGCCCTGGCCTCTCTATCCTAATTCCGTTGACCCGGACATCAAGATTGCCCGAAAAATGTTGCACTTGATATGTAACTCCCTGATTCGCCAACCAAAACTACCGTTTGGATGGTAATGCGCTTGCCTACGGGACCCGATGTCGTCTTTCTTGTTGCTCTCTTCCAATCTACAGATCTGCTTTGCCGGTAATCAACCGGCAATCAATGGTCTCCTTTCGTTAGGTCAAGGAAGACTTGACTTACATGAAGTACACAGAAAGTGCCACCCCATAGGTGCCCTATAGTACAAGCGTATGTCAGTGTTCATTTGTACGTACATACAACAAATGGCACAATGTGTTTATGTGTTATCTATATGTAAGCGAACATGTTCGTTGACTGCAATCCAATACATTCGAAGACCCGGAATTTTCCGGCAATACTTCCCGTCAATTTCCTGTGCACACTTTGTAAAGATTTGACTCGTGACCAATTTCTTTATTCTCAATACACTTTCGACAAGTAGACGATCGGAATTTACAATATCTTGTGCGACACGGCTGCCCCCTTTACAGTCCCTCGATATACATAAGTATCGGCCCCTTCCCTCTCCTGTTCACGGCTGTAGATATTATCCTATTTTCTCAAAACTATAGAGAGCAGCAATAGCATGCCGCGTCAAATTACTGTTCCTTCTCGTGATAACTTTATCGTTTATTACGCCGATTCAAAGCATACCGGATGACGGAACAACAACAATCATCGGCCGTTAGGTCTTCCTCTTCAGAAGAATACGAATCTTCGACTGCTAGCGTCGTAAGTGCACCTGTTATCTGTGATATGTTAGCGAAGAATATACCCTTTGAGAGCAACATAAGTTGAACCTCGTCTAACATTTAACTCTCCTTTAAGGTTGCTAAAGCCCGACGCAAGTCCACCTCGACAACAAGAACCGGAACATGTGATTCGGCCCGCCTTGGACCGCAGACCACGACGAATCCAGACAGGCCCTCGATCGGTTCGTCGAAACAAATCACTCATTCTGCCCGCGGTATCTCAAAACGCCATACCTACAAATACAACATAGCGCGGGCAATACATCACAACATTATCTCGGTACTTTCAGCTGCTCATGACTTAGGTTGTGTGCAGGATGGTGAATCGGTTGAGCCTTGCACTGGTGGCCCATCAGAAGTTGGTAGTGATGGGACTGTTTTCTTTGATAACGATGTTACTGTGGGGGTCAGTTCGGGTTTTGAATTCACGAATCCAGAATATGTATGCTGTGACGCTGTTAATGGCAATGAAGATTTGGACTGTGAGCTGCCCGATAGGCAAGACATCTTGAGTCATATGTCGATTGACAAAGAGGCCTCCCATTTCCATCAGGGTGGTTCGGATACGTCCCTCTTTTTCCTCGATCAGTTTGATGTCCCATATAGCTTTTCTGGCGGCGTGGTATACATGAGCGGCCAACTTTAAGTTTATGATTCTCTCGTTTCTAAGGTTCTACTAGTTCGAAATGGCAAACGTGGCCGGACCGAGGAGATCATATACGATATCTTCTCTGGCCACTTCAAACCAATTTCATCGTCTGTTCCCTTCCCATCACAGCTCGTTAATGTCCCTTTGGGGGAGTTATTGCTCTGAGTAGGCGTTCGGGGTTGGTTAGGCTCTAGAGGCACCTAATATGGTGGCAGGTCGTTAGTGACGATATTGGCTACTCACGATGTTTTCAATCCCATTTAGATCTTTCTACTAACACTTTGGCTTAAGGGGGGTTAACAACATCCCAAGTCGACCCAAACTAGCGTCGGCAGGTTCTTACCGCCGAAACTTATTTGTGACCTCCATTGTTTATCTATCTCTTACGAAGTCGGTTGTTTCAGCCAGGCTACCACGAACCAAGATTGAACCCACGGTGGTCTGGTATATCTCTAGATCGTCTGCGGTCTATCACCTTGGTACATGATCAAACTAGCACACGACACCACGCAAAGTTTTTAGGGCATTGCAACAGTTCAGGTATTCATTCACCATTCATGTGTTGTACCTAGACGTTAACGAGTCAGGATAGCTCAGGGCAACCGATGTTCTTGACGTAGCACGACTACAGGGTTGTGCATAGCTGCATGCGGGCCGCTGCAGAATTGGCGGCGAACGTAGTCATTTCTACTATTACAGAGACGGGGTGTAAACAGCGATTATGCAGTTTAGTCACTACAAGACGGGATAACGTCTTTATACGAGAGGCGCTGTATCGATTGTCTTCAATCGTAGTACTAACCTGCCCATACTCATGATCAACTTGTATACCTAGATGACTACATAGGTGTTTCTACTTCTTTCGGAGGCGTTATAAATTGTCGCGGTGGGAACCTTACAATCTCTTGACGAACCGGCTTCGGCATCGATTCCTATTCTGCTCGAATGAACCACGGACCAGCAGTTTGTGATTGAGGGTGAAGTGTACCTCGTGCGGGTGTCACGCAAACAACAAAGGTGGCCAAAAAAGGATAAAGGAACCATGTTGGCATAGAATAGACACAGCGGCTGATCGTAATATGTGGCGAATAATAGGTGTTTTGGTTTATAGTCTGTTGTATTTCTAAATGTATGTTTTATGGTAGAATCGCTCCCTGTTCATGCTTAAACCACCGGATATACGCTACGTTTGGCCTGCCTCCGAATTACCCGGCTTGCATTCTGTGATACCTGTTGGGTCCTTCCTGTACTTGCCAGGTAGTTCTGCTCTGAAGGACCGACATAGCAGTATT